>CAKNYM010041072.1:0-30096 GCA_932195095.1 Andricus curvator
TCATGTCATGTGTCATGTCATGTGTCATGTCATGTGTCATGTCATGTCATTTCATGTGCCATGCCATGTGTCATGTCGTGTGTCATGTCAGGTATCATGTCATGTTTCATGTCACGTGTCATGTCATGTATCATCTCATGTGTCATGTCACGTGTCATCTTATGTGTCATCTTATGTGTAATGTCATGTGTCATCTTATGTGTCATGTCATGTGTAATTTCACGTGTCATCTTATGTGTAATCTTATGTGTTATGTGTCATGTCATGTGTCCTCTTATGTGTCATGTCATGTGTCATGTCATGTGTCATGTCATGAGTCATGTCATGTGTCATCTCATGTGTCATATCATGTGTCATCTTATGTGACATGTAATGTGTCATCTCATGTGTCGTGTCATGTGTCATATCATGTCATGTCATGTCATGCCATGTCATCTCATTTGTCATTTGTCATGCTATGTCTCATGTCATGTGTCATACCATATCATGTCACGGGTCATTTCGTGTCATGTCATGTGTCATGTCATGTCATTTCATGTGCCATGCCATGTGTCATGTCGTGTGTCATGTCAGGTTTCATGTCATGTTTCATGTCACGTGTCATGTCATGTATCACCTCATGTGTCATGTCACGTGTATTTGTATTTGTATTTGTATTTATTTATGAAAAGTCCCTAGGGCTAGACAGCCCTATAAGGCACAGGTGATACATATTAATACAATAGAATATGGTAGCGATCGATCGGACAATTAATAAAAAGTAAAAATAAAAGAAATAAAAATAAGCAATAGGTATTTAACAGGAATCCTATGCATAAACGTAATTAATTATACATATATGAAAGAAAATGGATACATGCACAAGTTTATATATATCACTATTACAGATGGGCTTAAGTATTACCAATGAGTGATTTCGAGGATAGAATTTGAGGTGTTTAATAAGTAAGCAAAAAGAAGTTTTCTAAAGTGATATTGTGACGGTGCATTTCTAATTGTAGAAGGTAGTTTATTCCAAAGACGGGCACCACGAATCATAAAAGACCTTTGCATTTTACACGTGCGATGTGGTAGAATTTTTAGTACTTTTTTCCTTTCACGGAGTCTGGAGTGTGTCGGTTGATCTTTGTCAATAAAATGGAAGAGATTAAACAGATAGTGCGGGGTTTCACTAGTAAATAGACTATAAAGCAAGTTACCCATATGAAATTGTCTTCTCTTGGCGACGTTAAGAAGACCTGCTCTTTCTCTGTATTCAGTAATATGTTCACTTTTAGGGATCTTATAAATGAACCGAATGCAGGCATTAAGCGCACGCTCAAGTCTGATATTCAGCTTGTCAGTAATATCATCATATACCACGCAGCCGTAGTCAAAGAAAGGAAGTATGAGGCTTTTAACTAGGAGGATACGAGTAGGAGTGGGAAGTGATTCTTTATTTCTGTTAAGCTGTTGGAGGACTCGAAATGTTTTCCTCGAAATATCTGAAGCTTGTTCATTCCAAGTGAGAGAACGATTAAGTATGAATCCTAAATCTTTTGCAGAGTCCACAAACGGAATGATACGCCCCTCAATCAATAGCGGAGGTAGGGTGGCAATTGTTTCGAGTGATGGAGAGGAAGAAGGGCCTATGATTATAGCCATAGTTTTAGCAAGGTTAAGAGTGAGGCCACTTGTCGAGGACCACTGCACAACCATATCGATATCCTCCTGTACCTTTCGGAGTAAGCTTTTAAGAGTAGCAATAGGTCCGGAGAGGTAAAGTTTAAAATCATCAGCATATTTATGATAGTTGCAGTAACAAAGCTCTCTACCAAGTTCAGAGGTATAGATATTAAAAAGGGTAAGATATTAAAAAGGGTGAGATATTCATCTTTTTATTCATTATTCATCTTATGTGTCATCTTATGTGTCATGTCATGTGTCATGTCATGTGTCATCTTATGTGTCATGTCATGTGTAATTTCACGTGTCATCTTATGTGTCATGTCATGTGTCATCTTATGTGTCATGTCATGTGTCATGTCATGTGTCATGTCATGTGTCATGTCATGAGTCATGTCATGTGTCATCTCATGTGTCATGTCATGTGTCATCTTATGTGACATGTAATGTGTCATCTCATGTGTCGTGTCATGTGTCATATCATGTCATGTCATGTCATGCCATGTCATCTCATGTGTCATGCTATGTCTCATGTCATGTGTCATACCATATCATGTCACGGGTCATTTCGTGTCATGTCACGTATCATGTCGTGTCATGTCATGTCATCTCAAGTGGCATTTCATGTCATGTCATGTTTCATGTCATATCATGTTTCATGTTACATGTCATGTCATGTCACGGATCATGTCGCGTGTCATGTCATGTCATGTCATGTCATGCCTATGCATTTGCCTGATAAAGCTGATTTTTCATTCGGATTTGTTTCGTGTGCGTGATAGCATGGAATGTGTCAACATTCATAGTGGTCCTGAGTCGGCACCAAATAGGTGGTCATGATTCGGCACCTCTTTTTATATTCTCATCAGAGCAGGTATTAGATTTGTGTAAAATTTGACCCCCTCCGTTTTTGTCGAATGTCCACCTTTTTGAGACATTCTGAACGTATACTCTTCAAGTGTCCTAGAATGAAGGTCAAGTTTGTTAGCCAGCCATTTTGGATAAAAATTCAAGAAGTGACCGCTTTTTCAAAATGTTTGAGAACACTTTTTCTATAATTTAAAAATTCTATGTAGGTATGTTCGTAGTACTCAAAAAGGCAAACAATTTATTCCGATACCTTTTCTTGATTAAACAGAAATTACTGGAGTTATAGCATTTACAAAATTCCAAAAAACAAACGAAAATGAACATTTCAAGCCAAACAACGCACGATATGAAAAAAGTCAAGAGAAGAAAAATGTTTTTCTTTTGAACGCCCTACAATATTGTTATAAGACCTTTTTCTATTTTCTTGAAAAATCGAAAATTCAAATTTTTATCGCACAAAAAAAAATAATCAAAAATCAAAAATTCCATTTTGTGGTCTAAATATACAAGATACGAAAAAACACGAATAAACAAGAATTGTGCACTCAAAAAAGATTCACAAATTGGTTATTAATCACTTTTTGATGGGATGCGTAGTTTTTGTTTCATTTGTAAAGAACTGATTTAAGAATAAAATAAATTAAATTTTTGGACAAACGACACAAACCACGAAAAAAATTAATGGGAAAAAGTGGTTCAACCAAAAAATATCTACAAATTTGTAATAAACTTTTGTTATAAAAATACATTTAAAATAAAAAAATTAACTTTTTGGAAAAACGATACACGCTACAATAAAATTTTATCTAACAAAATTTTTCGCCTAAATTACATTCACTTCTTAGAACGACTTTACGCTAGGATACATATTTTTGGTTCTAATCGTAAAAAATAACATTGAACATAGTAAGGAAGTATACCATTAAGCCATTTCCCTTTCAGGGTAGGCGTGACACTACCCGATTCGGGTAGTGTTTCTAGGTGGATAGTTTCTTGTAGTATATAACTACTGCAAGTGTGGGCTCACCACACCCACGTTGTGCCAACAGCACGCAGTATTCTCGAATGGTCACCAATCCAAGTACTAACCGCGCCCAACGCTGCTTAACTTTAGTGATCTGACGAAAACTGGTTTTTTCAGCGTGGTATAGCAGTTGGCTAACATAAATTACAATTTATGGAAAAACGACACAAGTTGCAATAAAATGCATAATAAAGAAATTGTTTTTTTATAGGATGCGCACTTTTTTCAACTATAAAAACAAGACCAGAAAAATGCGTCTACATTTTTCAGGGTAGCTGATAATAAAATTTACTGCAAAATATAAAACAAATCTTAAATTAATCATGATAAATACAATTCGTGCGTTATTTTGCAATATCTAATAAGCAATCACAGGCCGACGTACAGAAATAAATGTGATAAACATTTGTTATAATAATGTTGAACATATAATCTAGAAAATTTCGCATTTTGGACAATATTGAGTGCGAAGCACGAGGTACGTGATGAGAATGTATTCGTTAAAGCCGAAGGAGCTTTAAAAAAAGTGAATTCACAATCACAGAATCACAGTTGGCGATACTTTGACCTTTAATTTTCAAAAGTGTGTGCACAAATGTGGGGGAAATACTAGGGATGGATTTTGGGGGCTGATTAATATTATTATGGGGTTCAAAACATAGCCTATGATTTTGCCTGATAAAGTTGATTTTCCATTCGGATTTGTTTCGCGTGCGTAATAGCATGAAATGTGTCAACATTCACTATCATCCTGAGTCGGCACCAAATAGATGGTCATGAGTTGGCACCTTTTTTTTGCTTTTGTTATTATTCGTGTGTTATTTTATTTTGTTCTGTTTCAATTCCATGTCACTCGTCTCTTGTTCTTTTTTTTTTGTTTGATAAATCCTATAAGTAAAGTTTCACAATATTTTACAGGTTTTTGTATTGTAAATTGTTTAAATTCGTCCATTTTCTCCTAAAACTTACATATCCTTCCCTTTCTCTTGCATTCGAGTGGAAAAAATTATGTGCTGACTCATGAGCAGGGGGTGCCGGCTCAGGACCACTGTTTTGAGAAATTGCAAAAATCGACTTTTTCACTTTGCGCTGCATTGCGACCTCAAAAATCACTCCAAAGTGCTTCGAACGACATAGAATTGTAGATAAAGGATCGTGGTACTCGACCAAAGACATTGAAGTCTCATTAAACCCTGTTCACCCTCTGTTTCCGACAAAAACTCTCACTGTGCCGACTTAGGACCACTCACTATATATAGTACTTTGGAATTGAACTCTACACGGACGGAAGAACCATTTCGCTAGCTGATCGTGGTAACAACAATAACACCACCAAACTAAATATGTAATTTAAGGAAAACAAATGAGTAAACTTTCTTAAAGCTCAGTACCCTTATGTTTTCCTAGTCAAGAAATTCAAATTTGAACTTAAAATGGTGAAAAACAAAATGGTTGCCATAAAATGGCGGACCAACTTTTGAAAAACTTACGTTACGTTTGCAAAAAGTAGTCGTCAGGGGGTTTTCGCTATCAAGAAATTCGAATTTGAGGTCAAGATTGCCAAAAAAAAAATGGCGGACCAACTTTGGAAAAACCCACGTTAAGTTCGTGAAAAGTAGTCGTCAGGAGGTTTTCGGGATGAAGAAATTCGAATTTGAGGTCAAAATTTTCAAAAACGAAATAGCCGTCACATAATGGCGTACCAAATTTGAAAAAACTGACCAACGATTTTATTTATTACGTGTTTGGGCTCCTAGGTCGCCTTATCACCATGCGCGTACACCTGTCTTGTAAAAGTTTTTAAAACGAAAGTCGCAGTTAGGGGCAGCTAAATTTTTTATTTTTTCAGTCACCACCTCGTTGGCTTTGCATTTAAATAGAAATCACAGAGGAGCAGCGTGGAGCTTTTTTTGAGATCATGTTTTTTAATAAACTTTTGGTTTGCTAAACCGTTCTGACAAGAAAACTTTGAGGTCACTACTATAATACTGCATGCATGAATAAAATGCAACTTGTTTTGAAATTTTATGATACGAATCTCCAGCAACTCTGTCCATAGGTTGTCAACGAAATCACGCATTTAGAACAAAAGTTAGAGCACTTGCCACCAAGCGTATAATTTGTAGTTTCGACACGTCTCGTGCAAGTATGGGAGCAGGCCATCTTTCGGGCCCTCTCAAAGCCCACATGCGTAAGACATAGCCCAATCCTTCCGGCTTTTGATGCAGAGATTGTCTATAGAATACCGTATTGCGTTTCACGCAAAAAAGATATCGATTTTATAAATTTTAGCCAGCTTTTCCTGCTATTCCGATGACTGTGCACCGTACATTTGTTGATGATTCGCTTTATCAACATGCATGTGATTAACATACTCGAAACACCGCATATCGTCAACAAATGTATACCACAGTTGAACATTATTTTTGTTTATTTCGAAGAAATGCACGACTTATAAAATTTCGCGCACTCCTAGCAGTATCCCTGGGTGGGGTGCGGTGTGGAGGAGAACTAGGTGTATCCTCTAATCCATTGGGATGGACATTAATTCTAAGCTCATTGCGATTTTGAATCGATTGCGTACGTCGTTAAACGGCCAGATAATCAACATTTCGAACCCCATAATGATCAGCCAGATAAGCCATATGTCTATAATCATAAGCAGCTTCACGATCAGCGGATCTAACAATAATACCGTGCGTGGGGTCGTGTGGAGTAGTATTAGATATACCCTCTGATTCACAGGGCGGGATATCAATTATACGTTCACGCATATCAGCAATTATCCCTTCACCATCATTTTGATTTCGATTCGATTGCCCACGTCGTTGATCTTCCAGAAGAGCGGCATTTCCAACACCATAATGACATTCCTGATCAGCTACATGTCCAAAAATAAAAACAGCTTCGTGACGAGCGGAGCTAAGCCTATACCTGGGTGTGTCGCTGTGTGGAGTAGAACTTGATGCACCCTCCAATGCATGGGGCATATAAGCGTTTATGCCTTGGCCGTTATTCAGATTTCGATTCAATTGCCTAGGTCGATGAGCAGCGTTATAAGCGACACGTCGAGCCAAATAACCAGAGGTCTGAATAGCCACATGTCTAGCTTCATTAGCAGCTTCTTGATCAGCGGCGTCTTGAGTCTCAATTGAAGTGGCGGGGTGTTTGTCTTGTCGGTCGGGATCCGCTTCTTGAATCTCAGCTTCCTGGGCCCGCCCAGCGTCAAATTCGCGAATGTAATCACGTACCCTGATCTTAGCACCTTTATATATTTCCCACCGCTGTAAAAAAGGTACTATTTCAGTGCTCATTGCAGATACTAAAGTAAGAATCCGAAAAAAAGTATCACGTAGTAAAACAATGAGACCATTGGTGGGATACCAGCAGTGATGACAAATAAATAGTTTCTTTTTTAGAGAAACGGCATTTTAGAGAACTTCAATGAATAAATTCAATTTTATTTACATATAAGAGATTTTGAATATTTTTTATTTATTTTAATAGATTTTTAAGACGAATATATGATTATCATTGTTATATATTAGATACCCAAACCTATTGTCAACTTTTTAATTATTTTTGTGACTAAATGTCTTTTCTAAATTTATAGAATGCAGCTTTAGGGAGAAAAAAAATTTATATATAGAATAACACTTTTTGACAATTTTATAACAAATTTGTTTGTAACCAGTAAATGAATCAGTAAGCACATCATTTGTAATCTGTGAGTCTCCATGAAGTGATTTAAGATGCTGTAAAGTGTAGTTAAGCAGTTATTAGAGCGTAACAAATTGTATGGTAAAAATGTCACTTTTTCATAATTTTAATGTAAATTTTGTAAATAAACAAATGGTTAATTGAAACTTTAATTGAAACAAAATTTTGAAAATCAGAGAAAAATTGAAGGCTCTACACTGTTTAAAAAAAAAGTGCATTAAGGTTGTTTAGAAATTTTATATAGAATCACTTTTTGATTGTTAATTTCAAAATAAGCTTAGAATACTTCGTAATTTATTTTTCTTGCTTTATTCAACAAAAGAAAATATTTAAGAATTAAAAATGCGAAAACACTCATTCAAATTGGAGTCACGTGACATAAAAGTTTACAGGGGTTCTCAAATAATACTGCTAATGAAGAATTTGTCCATAACCACAATTTTGATAATGATCCTGTACAAGTTATAATAATTCCTTCTGGAAAAGTACTTTTCCAATTATTGCGTTTTTATAGAATCTAAATTTTCGTATATTATTGTGCATAAATTGAGGGTTTGTGTAAAAGTGAGGTTATGTCAACAATTTCCCTGCATTTACGAAGTCTATATTGCCATAAAGAAATATTTGTGAGATTCTCGCCAATAGCTGTCACAAAAGCCTGTTTTAACAATAATATATTTTCCAATTCCCACTGTTGACGTCGAATTGAAATAAAACAAAGAAAAATGCGTCACAGGGACCCTCCAATCGATGATAAATACGGAATTCACAAACTATACAATACATTCAGTATTAAAGTGATATTTAATTTTATAAATAATGCTATTCCGGCGGAAAATTCTTTAGTACGGCTGGAATCGTATTGAACTAGAGAAGGGACGGATTGAGCTGTGAAGTTTTCGAGCAATTATTAATGTTAAAAATAAACAAAGAACACCAATAGAAATAAGCCTTTGGTTTGGTTACTTTGGAATCGAACAGGAGGGCCTATGACAAAGCCACCGGATGCGTCCTCAGCTTGCGGATAGAGGGTACCTGTACCAGAATTTCTGCTGAATACGGTTACAATACTCAATGAGCAGTCGCAGAAAGTAGTCCAGAGATGGTCCCGAAGAAAAAATCACCTTATCCTTGACCTTATCCTTGCATGCAGGACTCTGGAAGGATGGACGAAAACTTTTGTTCGCGGTGCTCAAAATAAACTTGATGGCAAGAAGACGAAGCACCAATGAGATGCTCACAGTATTGATTGGACGGATAGACTCTGGGATGACTTCCTGACTCCTACGATTCCAGCATTATCTCTATTGGCGGAGGCTATATGGCGCGCATGCACACTTTAGAGTGCCAAAGGATGAGGGTTTCTTGTAGAAGTCCAACTCTGGACCGTTACAGTCAAAAATCCGCCTTAGCGCGAGGAGGTGGAGACTTTTTTGTAGAGGGGTTTATGAGGTCCAACACCAAATATAGGAAAACATTAAGAATATCATCCGCACCAAGAAGCTTTGCAATAGCCTCATCACATCTAAAGACGAATCTCCATCAACCACAGCCGAGGAGGTGAATAAGGCACTGATGGGCACAAGAAACTTCTCCGCTGCTGCATTATATGGTATCAAGAATTTCTGGTTGAAAAATTTTACTTCTACACACCAACATCTGGTCCAGATCTTCACCTCATATGTCTGTTGGCACGCTTGAAAGTTCATCCACACACAGTGAGATGCATAGAGAGATAATGCTCCTCTGGAAAACCAGATTTACTATCGCATCTGGAAAACATCGTATCACAACTAACAGCGTCATCTTTCAGAGGGGCCTCTTTCTGGATGATACAATCAGCTCTCGCCACTTTTGCCACTTTCTCTCGCACTACGCAATTCTTATGGGGACTTCTGCGGCGAGCCTAATCATCGCGACCATTATTATTATTATACCATTAAGCCATTTCCCTTTCGGGGTAGGCGTGACTTGCTCGGTTGGAAAATAGTAGTGTGTATATGGGTATATGGGTATAAAGTAGGTAGGTCGAGTGGAACAAGAAGCATATTGGTCTCAACTTTGAATTAGATAAGTTTGCCAAGACTCGTCTGAAGCGAGGACACATTGCTGACGTTCCGGAGGACCCTGAGCTCGTGTATATAAGTGATGTTTGACACATTTATGTTAGAGAGACTAACTTATACCTAGGCGTGTCTGAGAGCCGCATTCAGGATATAGAATCAGAGAAGAAGGCTCTCCAAAGCAGCTACAAGCGCCTCGTTCAAGAGATTTGGTCTACCAATCTGTCGCCGCTGAACAAAATATCTGCGACGACGATGCTTGCAGTCAAGATTCTACTTAATTCGTTTGAGGTGGTTCCATTTACGAAGCACGAGCTCACGGCTCTCGACATCGCCGCACGCTAAATCCTGTATATTCAGAAGAGCTTGCATATCAATTCGTTCGTTCCGTGCTTATAAGTCCCACGTCGTAACGGCTGGCGCGGACTTTAAAATCTCTATAAAATCTATAAAATCTCTATAAGCGAATTAACCCGGGCACATCTCATATCGTGACAAATCGAAGAGATCCTCTCTTGAAAATGGTTAGGAATCACGGATGATTGGCAAAGGAGCATTTCTGTACAATGATGCAGACCAGAGGGCCTGATTCTTAACACCAGAAGCGAGGAAAGTGCAGTACCTCATGCCTCAGTTCTAGAACACAAGTGAAGGACCCAGAGGTGAACAACTTCCTCGAACAGCTCACGAACAGGTAAAGCTTCCTTACCTCAAATAATCTGGACTTAATTCAGGTAGAGAGGGTTTCATTTTCGCGTGTCAGGATGGTGTCAGTTAGACCTTGGTATACCTTAGCTTCAGTAAACATGTTCATTTTGCGACTTTCTTGGAAAAATCAAATGTTTAAACTGATTACCATTGTTTAAACAATTGAAAATTAGTTAACAGGTGACTGGGTATTCTTGAATTATCTCAAAACTTATGATTAATTCTTATTCTTTGACAAATTTTGAACAATATACTGAAATTTGGAGATTTTTTTGTAGCATTCGAACAAAGCTGGAAGGTGAGAGCAAAGACATTCGAAAAGTAAAAAATGAAGGCCACCCTAAAGACACATACTGTCCGAGTGTCCCACTGAAGCGGGAAATCTTTGTTGCTCTTGAGGTATTAGCCGCGATTTCCGCCTGCCGAAGGCTTAGAGAGATACACATTCAATTTTTCGGAAACGGAAGTGCCGAATTTTCTGGAATTCCGAGTTTTCGACAGCAGTCTTCATTCGGCTCTCGAGGCCGACTACAAAATCAGTCACGGATGAGGAAAAGAAGGAGCAGTATCGAGACTTTATAAGGAGCTGCCACGATTTTACCGAGGTTATTTGGTTGGAATGATTGTCCTTGTGATCGTTGCCCTTGCAGGTACGAAGCTATCGCTGGTTCGTAATCTCGCAGCTATACCCGCATGCTGAAAACATGCCAAGGAACGTTCAAGATGTGACAATCTTGGGCCGCTTCGTGTTCTCAAGACCATATTTTGTCTCTGGAGATACGTCGTTCCCGCTTGAGTGAGACACCTGGATAGTATGTATCCTAGACACTCAGAATGTGCATGACACTCTCTGAACCTTTCACTGGAAATTGCTTCACGTGAAGTACGGCTGCGGAATACTAAGGTGAAAATGATACTGTCCTTGCACGTGAAAATTAAATCATCTATGCCTGAATTAAATCCGGATGATTTTTGAAAAGCAAACGTTAGCTTTGTCCACAAAGACTGATCTTTTACTTTTTTTTAAAGTTTCCGCGCGTTTTCTCGTCGAGGAGTTTTTCGGGGAAGTTCTTGACCTCTGCTTTCTTCACTCTAACTTTCAGAAGTGATATATATATATATAAATATAGATATATATATATATATATGTATAGACTGTACGTTGTCACCTCAAAAATATATATACACTAGACGTTGTCGCCTCATATATAACGTTGTCACCTCCGAAAACGGAGGTGACAACGTTTTGCCTATTTTTCGATGCAAATCCATTTCAGATGGACTTTTATTGCATTTGGCGAAAAAACGTTCGGAGGTGACAACGTTCATCCTTTATCAGCAGTATCGCCTACCTAGTTCGGGTATATATCACCGGCGCTAGTGTCGCCATACTAGCAGATACAAGCTGTACGTTCTCACCTCCAGCATATATAACTCCAATCACAGGTAAGAGGCACACCTTCCCACCTCCGTGATTTGGCAACACTGCATTTACTCTCAGTGAATCAGCAGGTGCCTTTCGCCGGCCGAAATTTGAAAACTGTCAAATAGTAAGATTCAATCGTGAATATAAAAGCTTGAAAATGGTTCAATTTTTATAAAAATGAGTATCTTTATGTTTTTGAGGCCACTGAATTTAAATTTGGTATCAGAATTCCAAAATTCACAATTTCTGATACCAAAATTTGAAAATCGTTGAATTTGTATGTAAATGAGTATTTGTAAGTTCATTAGGTCGTTGAGTCCGAATTTGTTATCAGACTTCAAAAATTGAAAATGAAGGATATAATATCGCAAATAAAATTTTTTTAAGAGGTTTCAATTTGATGAAAATTAGTATTTATACGTTTTCAGGGTGGCTGAAGAGAAATTTGGCTCTAAAATTTGCAAATTTTAAAATTCTAGAGATTTTTTGGGGCTGCTGAATACAAATGTGAAAGTAAATTTTTTCAACTGTTTTTTTTTTTAATTAATCTGTTTCACTTGAAATTTTAAGTTCTTTTTTTCTTGTTGAGAATTAATTTTCTTGACTGAAAATGTTACTGCTTGGTTGAAAATTATTCCGTTTTGGTTGAGGATTCAGCTGTTTTGTTCAAAATTGGTCGTTTTTTAATTTAATTCAACTATTTTTGTCTTCAAAATAAAATCTCTTTTGGTTGAAATACGACCTATCCAACATATTTCAACAGCATATTTCATTAGGAATACATTTTTTGCGGAAAAGCAACTACTTGGTTTAAAGTTGAACTACATTGTAAATAATGCATTTTTTGGTTAAACATACATGGTTTTAATTTGAAATTCACCTAGTTGGTCGTAAATGAACAGTTATGTAAAAAAATCGTCTTTTTGGCTAACAGCTTGAGAATTTATGGTTTTTTGAAAATTCATGCTTTTGATTGATAATTGAACTATTAATTTGAAAATGTGACTATTTTGTTAGAATTCCGTTTATTTTATGTGGACAATTCAAATATTTTGTTATAAATGTACTGTTTTGTTAAAAATTAATAATTTTGGTTTATTTATTTGAAAATGTAACTATTTGGTTGAAAATTCTTTTTTTTTCAATTAACTTTTTGAACTGAAAATTTAGTTATTTCACGTTTGGTTCAAAATGTATCCCTCACAAATTTATGATTCAAATTATTGGTCGACAATTAATTTTTTTTGAAAATTCGTCTTTTTGTTATATTTAACATTATTCTTGTTTGTTAAAAAATCATCCTTTTGTTTGAGGATGCAACTATTTTGTCAAGAATTTGTAATTTTCCATTGGAGTTAACTGGTTGATAATTTGCGTTTTTCCGTTCAAAATATGTTTCTTCAACTGAAAATTTAATTATTCCATTTTTCGTTGAGAATTCAACTATTTTGTCGTAAATGAACTTTTTTCTTAAAATTTCATATTTTTGGTTGAACATTAAACTATTTATTTCATAACGTGACTATTTGGTTGGAAATTAATTTTTCTTTTGATTATATTTTTATCTGCAAAATTATTTATTCTACTTTTGGTTGAAAATTTATCTCTTTATCAGTTAAAAATTCTGCTATTTGGTCGTTAATTACCTTTTATGTTGAGAAATCATATTTTTTGCTGAAAATTAAACTTTTTTCGCAAATGTAAGTATTTTGTTGGAAATTCTTTTTTTTTAACTTGATTTTCTTATCTGAAAATATAATTATTGCACTTTTGGTTGTAAATGTAGCCCTCATATTAAACTGTAGCCCTAATTGTGATTCAACTATTTGGTAGAAAATTCATGTATTTTCTTGAAAATTCGTTCTCTTGGTTTTAACATTAACCTTGTTTGTTGGAAATTCATCATTTTGTTTGAGGATTCTACTATTTCGTCAAAAATCCGTAAATTTTCATTGGATGCAACTGGTTGATAATTCTTCTTTTTTGTTGAAAATTAATTTTTGTGAATTAAAATTTCAACTATTTGTAGTAAATTGATTTGTCTTTCAATTTCAATTTTCAAAATTCATCTTCTATGGAAGAAAAGTAATTTTACATGGTTGAAAATTCATCTTTTTTGGCTGAAAATAATCTTGTTGGTTCAAGTTCGTCTTTTTGGCATGAAAATTCAACTCTTTGGCTTAAAATTCAACTACTCAATTTTTTTGACGATAATGTTGGCACTTAATGTATCGATAAGGATTACCATATCATTTTTTTATCTGAACTTGTTCCTTTTGGTGAAAAATATTAGCATAATTTTTCTTTCAGAATTCGCATTAAAAATATTAATACATTCACAATTATTTTAAAAAACTAAGAGTCGTATCGGAAAACGAAAAACACCTCTGGATTCGTCTCCGAAATATCTAGATGCCGTATTTTTTCGTTCTTTGTTTAAACAATTTTCAAACAATCACATTATTTTCTATAGTTCTGCAATTGTTATAAACAAAGTAATTATCGGAATTAAAAATGGACAATACTATTGCATTCCTTTCGAAAATATCTCGATGCGACTTTTTTTTTCTAAGCATTGGTTGAACAATGAGGTCATATGTTGCTTAGCGTACATTTGCTGTGTGCCTGTAGATATGTATTTGAAACATGCAGGCTTTTTCTTTCCGGATTGAACCATTTTTAATTCGGAATAAACACAAGAGGTCGTTCAAGTATTACTGCATTTTGAAATTCTTTAAAGTAAAAATGTACGCTCATAAATAAAGACCTGAAATGACATTTTTTTCAAAGTATATGAAATATTTTTTTCCATAATCAATTTGAGAATGTATTAAAAATAGAACAAATTATGAATCGAGGCCTTTAAAATCAAAATAACTGGACAATCGTCCAACATCTGGAATGACAATGAAGTTGAATAAACAAAAAAAAATACGTTTATAAAAACCTAGTAATATAAGAAGACTATGATATTTTATAATAATTTTGTTATTTAAATTGATTTTATGGGTCTTCAAAGTTGAAAAACTTCGAATTTTGGAGTAATAAATTAGATCGAAAATTTCCAAACTGGAACCCAAACTGACAAGAGATTAATTCTATTGTTGAAGAACTCGGGAATTATATCAGTGTAGTAGCACTATTTATAATGTCCAGTTTCAACAGCTCAGGTACACCTACCTCATCACCTAGTCTACACCGCACCGGTTGCTCTTCTGAGCTTTCTTTCGCCGACCCTTACCTGCGGGGGGTCCTTTGTACTAATGAGGAGTGGAATACGAAACATGATTTTCTTTTAATTTTACAATTATAAATTTAATAATATTATATTAGAAATCTATGTTTTTGGCGATTCCAACGATATGTCACTTATGGTAAATAGTCAAAAATTAGAATCTTTCCAATCCACCCCGTGTTCAAGCAACCTTCATCGAAATTTAATGTATAATTTTGATTAAAAAAATATACATTATTCACATTTAGTGACTTTTTGGGTTAAAAAGGAGTCACTCGTTGATTTTTTCAACTTAATTAGGATGTGAGTAAAATATGTTAATTATCACTTTTCTTCAACTTATTTGTCACATAAATATATTAAATCATTTTATTTTTATTTCGAAATGTAATTTCAAAAACTCAAAAGTAAGAAAAATGTGAGATTTTACACAAGTTTCAAGTCCATATCTGTGCAAACTTCAATGTCGTGAAAAGTAGACTAGTGGAAATAGTAGCTAATCAATTAACAAAAATACCGAAGGTCTTCAAAAAAATTTTATATTTTTTTTCATATGTTGAACATAAAATAAAATGTTGCATAACTTGATCGGGTCAGCAATTTGTTTAAAAGAATTTTTTGCAAAATTTTCCCCTCATTGTTCCACGAAAATTTAAAACATTTTGCAAACTTGAGTAAGTAATTATATACTCAGTCTCTATCCTGTATCAAATTTGCAAAACGTTCATGATGTGGCCACGTTATTAATTATAAACAAATAAATATTTTGTTAATCGCTCCTGAGCGAAAATACCGAAGATTTCTCAAAACGTTGTTTCTGCTTTTATCCGTTGAGAAGAGACTATTGTATGATTTGCAAAACTAAATACATTTCGCAAATTATCGTTTTTCAAGTTGTTACATTTTTTGCCATTCGACTCCTAAAATTTCAGCGGAAATTGCGAAGGTTTCGTTTTTAGGTACCGATTGTTAGAAATGTTGGGATCTGAAAATTATGAAATTTGCAAAAAGTTGCTTGGCCGGCAACAGTGATTCATTCGAGCGACAAGATCCGAGAAACGCCCAAAAATATTGTTGTTCATCGCCTGGACAATCGATCTGTCATCCCATATCGTCTCATTAAAACGAACTTCTTGTCAAATCGATCGATCTGACCGAACAGCCGAGAAGCTCGTTTCCAAAATTTTTAATATTGCTATATTCAAATTAATATAAGTAGAAAATGAGTCGATGGACGTAGAAAGGCCTTTTTCAAGGTTAAAGCTAACTTTTACCTTCATACCTGAGCAATATAAAAAAAATATACAATTTTGTTTCATAAAATACATCAGACTAATGGACTAAAGAAACTTCATCAAATTTGTCTTCAAATTAAGAAAATCTAAAAAGTCTTTGAAGTTTCGTATTTTTTAGAATTTATATTTTCTATGAGAAAAAGTTTATTCAGAACGTATTTTTATACAGACGTCCAACTATCTATAGTGAAAGATATCTTTGAAACATTTTTTGTAGCGTTTCGATTACGGCTTCTTGCATATCCTTGGAAGTTGAGAAAATCATTGATCTCATGGCATTGTTTGTGGAAAATTCGCATTTTGTCCAAATAGGCGGAAAATTCTTGGGTTACTTCATCATCAAAGAAACATTTCGGCAGATATTTTCTCGCTACCCATTCCACTACTATACAATTGAAGATTTTTTTGATCAAATTTCTAATAAAAGTCCAAAGGTAGAAATAGATCAGATATGAAATTATTATATCAGAACTCGAGCAGAGAAATTACACTTTCCAGGTGGATTCGTATATTTGAAGAAACCCAATTTTCAATTTTAATAAAGACCGAATTTATTACAAATTGGATAGGCTGTGCAAAGTGAAGTCACCAAATCGTTTTTTAACGCAATATGCTGTTTTTCTATGTTGTTTTTAAGGGATTTCAGTTGACTCATATTTTGCCGTTTAAACAAAAAAATGTTTTGACTAAGTTATGAGTATTACAAATTTTTAAGGTGGTAATTTATTTTACAAAAAAAAAATCGTTGCCGTTTTTCTGAAACTCTTCAACCTTCATTTTCTCAACAAGGCCACCTTTTTATTTATCTTGATTTTTTTTCTAAGTTGGTATTAATAGGGTGCATTTATCGAAAAATTATTAATTTTGTGCCTACATCTTAGAGAAGAGAAAATTGAGTTCATTTCAATGAAAAATAAAAATTCGTATTTTTTCAATAACAAAACGATATTTGAAAAAAAAGTCAAGAGAGTGAAGTTCTTCCGCTTGAAAATTTGTAAAAAAAAGTTTGCAAACACTTTTCTGCTCTTGCCTCTTTTTCTTGAAATTTTCGCTAAAAATGCAATAAATTCGGTTACAACTGTCTTTTCCTTGTAACAATGCAATTTTCTAATACTTTATAAACGAAATTTTTTCAACTTATAGATTTACACATTAGATTTTTTTTACAAAATATTACAAAATATAATGTTTTAATTGTTCCAATTACATTTAATTAAAAAGAACAATTGTAGCCCATTAAATTAAAATAAATAAAATAAAATTATATCAAAATGAACAGGTTAATCGTTTTAATTGTTTTAATCTAATTTAATTAAGAAAAATACAATTATAGCCGATTCTAATAATAATAACTTTAGCGAACATTTTGAAAAAGAGGCAAGATGAAGAAAAGGTCTAAGAAACTTTTTTTCTTAATTTTTCAAGTGGCACAACTAAATATTATGTCTCGAAACGATTTCGTGACTTCAGCATGCTGGCTTTACAGCCTTCCCGATTTAAAATGTATTCGGTCTGAATGTTACTTTATTTTGTTGTTAAATTTAGAAAAGGTAACATTTTTCATCTTGAAAGACTAAATATCCTTTTTGCTTCCTCATAGAGGAAGCTTTATAATGGTAACATTTTCCAGAATTTTCAAATTCATTTAATTAAACCCTCCCTAATTTAAAAATATCTAATACAATGTTCGAAGCAATTGCTCGGATGTGTGTGTGTGAGGATATGTGTGTGTGTGTGTGTGGATGTGTGTGTGGATGTCACGCTTTTTTGTGAACACGATAACTAGAAAACGGTTGCAGATAATTCGATGAAATTTGCAGGGCTTATTTTCCTCACTAATATCTTGAATCTGACTGAAGGATTTCTAAAAATATTTATTGCATTTTTTTTAGCACTCAATAATATTTCAAAAATCGGTTTTTTATAGTAAAACTTCCTTTATTAGCATAATTCAAAGCTAATGCAAGAATATAAAAGATTCCTTGGTTCGAGACGAATCGATTGATATATAATATTAATCAATTTTATTGAGAGGGAAGTTATGGTAATTTATATATTTTGAAAATCGGGTTTTTATAGTAAAACTTTTTTCATTCACATAATTTAAAGTTGATTCAAGAACAGAAAAGATTCCTTGGTTCGAGACGAATCGATTGACCTACAATATTAATACATTTTTTTTAAGAGTAAGGAAGCTATGGTAATGCATAATATTTGGAAGCACGGCTTTTCATAGTAAAACTTTTTTAAATACCATAATTCAAAATTAATGCAAGAACGGAAAAGATTCCTTGATTCGAAGCGAATCTATTGATCTGTAATAATAATACACGTTATTGAAGATTAGTCAAGTTATGCTCATTTATAATATCTGAATCATCAGTTTTAAACAGAAAAACTTTTTATCGACATAATTCAAAGTTGACGCATGAATAGAAAAGACTTTTTGATCATAAATTCTCAAATAGAGTAATTCTGACCATATGTTTGTAAAGAAATCATAAAGCTGGGGAAGGGATAGGGTGCGACAGAACTTTTTCTTTCCCTTTTCCAGCTCGAAAAATTATTATTTGGAATACAAGATTTGATTTGTCTGCTCTGTCTTTGCATTTAAAACATTTTTTGTATTATTTTGTAATTTTGTATTTTTTGTAAATTTGTATTTTTAAATTGAGCGAATGAAGACTTTGGTTTGTATATTATTGAAAAAAATAACTAATGCTTCCTCTATGAGGAAGCAAATACATTTGCTAACGGGAATCAAAGTGCTCGTGAAATGAGCACCATATAATTATAAATACAAACAAAGTGGAAACACTCGAGATCGAATTTACAGCTAGTTTCATATTAATAATATTAATCTTCGATTTACTGTACGAAAATAAAAATAATGTAGAAAGTTCTTTACTACTTTTTTTATCAAAAAAAGATTTATTTTATTGAAAGTAATGTTTTGTAAGATTCTAACAAAAATCATATTTCCATTAAAACAGGCTTTAAAAAGAGTACAAATTAATTTTTTGGCTTCTCATTTCTTTAAAAAATATAAATGTGTTTGAAATTTATTGAAATTGAAAAATTATTCGAAATGCATTTTGAAATTATTGAATTTCTTGCTGAAAATGATAGAATGTAAAATTTGAATTAAATTATGTTTAAATGCTTATCAATAATACTTCTTTTGGCTGCTGGTCTGCACGATCAGAAAAGGCTCTCTTGTATTCCTCAGCATGGAATTTTTTTAAATATCAGGTAGTCCCAGTTGTATTTCCATCCGTTATTTTTATTATAATTTCCAACCGAGCAAGTCACACCTACCCCGAAAGGGAAATGGCCTAATGGTATAATAATAATAATAAAGTATCACAAGTGACGTTTCTCGATTATTTTCAAGGACCTCGTTCGATGTCTTTCGAAAAATGAGACGATACGATTCGAAATTTAACAAATAAATACACGAGATGATCGTTCGAAAAAAGGGGCTGATAACGAACGAAGTCGAGTGAAACCGTTGAATTTCCCATGTCGACGTGAATCACTAGCCGGAAATAATAATAAAATTGCAATTACAAACATCATATTACATTTCCAAACTGTTTCCAACTTGGAAACGTTATTAATTATAAACGAATTATTATTTTGTTTACCACTTTCCAGTCGAAATCTAACAAATATTAAATTTGCAAAACGTTGCACTAATCGTTCGCTAATCGTACTGAGTGATAATTAAATTAGTACTAACATCATATTAGATTTCCAAACTGTTTACTACTCAGAAACATTGATAATGATAAACAAACTGATGTTTTTTTAGTTATTTGCCAGATTAAATTCTCAATGTGTTGCACAAGGATTTTCTCTTACTATTGAAGGTTGCTATACAGTTTGTGATAGATTTACTATTTTTTTATTGGATAACGTAATGTGGCACGAATACATTGCATTATATATAATTTTTGAGGTTTTTTTAAGGTTTCTCGTTACTCTGAAAAAGTTTTAGAAAGTAATAAAATAACTGCCGGTGTAGAAAAAAGAGGGAACCTTTGAAAAAAACGAGTAACAATATACAATTCATGAATTGCGTGAACATTTTTTTAAAGTGAATATTTTTTTAAATCATTTTTGTAAGGTAATCGGAACATGATTAAAATTATTAATTTATTTTTAATAAGTTTCATTACTTTCGCTTACTTCATGGATTTTTTAACCTACAGCCAATTGTTCAAACAATTTTTACTGGTTTGAAGAATTATTATCTTTTAATATCACAAATTAATAGCATTTACTTGATGATATGAACTAACTAATACAATGTGAAAACCTATTTCTGTACATTTATAAATAAGAATAAATAAATATAACAAGTATGTTCAGAGGTGGATGTTCACAATTATTGATTAGGCCAAAGCATTCAGGAATGCCAATAAAATTCGCGTTTATAACATAATACGTCGTTTGAACAAGTACATATTGTTTGAACAATAAAATACCACTTGGTTTTATTTTGATTGTGAAAAATAACATTGAAACATTTGCTTAAATAAAATCTAGAAATTTTCTCTAATCATTTTTTGATGAGGCTCGTAATTTTCGTTTTAATGGCAACAACTTATATGAAAAATCACAAATTTGAATTTATGAAAAAACGACACAAGCTAGGTGCAGTGAAATTCTTAACGGCAAACACTTTCACGCAAAACAGGAGTCCCGGGCGCAATTAACAAATTACAGATCTTAAAGGTTCAATCTGTAATTGTAATCGATTCTTGCACAAACGCGGCGGAAGAACAAAGACTGAGTGCAAAGCGCGAGACCTAAAAAGAAGCGCACCCATGCAGCGTGCAGATTTTTAAAAATAATTTTATTATTAATAATTTATATTGTATTACACTACGTCACAAAAACATATAAAATACTTATTTATTTGACTTTTATGGCATTTATTTATGTATTTTTTGGCACTGATTCGGAAATTGACATTATTTATTTCGTAGTAGCAATATTTCCGGAGATTTTAAAGATTTAATGTTCAGTGTCACACAAAAAACGAAAAAACCATGTTGCGTGAACATCAGGTCATTTTTGCTTTTTAAACCTGCTTTTACGAAAAACGCGAGATGATAGAACAATTTCGCCTTTAGATACGTATTCTAAAGAAAAAATACCGGAATTTCCAATCAATTAATGATAAAAAAATCTTGTTACTCCATGAGTGCTCCATGAGTTCTCTCTTTTTTAGATTTCTTTTATGATAATGGATTATGAAACCGTCCAATTGAATAATCCTCATGTGCGATTCTATGTTTTCAAAGGACTGCGTGATATCTAGAACTTATATGGAAATTATATTACGTTTATTATTATTTCAAGGCAACTAATACGTACTTCAAGTTTTCAACATTCAAAGGACCGAAATGTTATATCACTGATAGTTTTCGAGTTTCACATGGTGAGTTGTGGCTGCAGCAGAAGTTAGCATTACTACAGGTTTTTAACTAAAATTACCAGGCACAAAATTTAGTTTTTGCGGCATATGTGAGCACTAAATAAGCACTAAATAAGCACTGAATTCCTGCGCCAAGTACAATTCGATTCCACTTATAGTTGCCGAGTGTCACATACAAGAGTCATCTGAATCCAGCATTGCTACACGTTTTTGTTTAAAAAAAGTGCCCGGATTTTGTGCATAGCACGAATCCAGCGCACTTAATTAGCACTGAATTCCTGCGCAAAAATGAATTTGATACCACTTATAGTTTCCGAGTTTCGCATACCGCAGTTGTGGCTTCAGGTGAAGCTAGCATTACTACATATTTTTCACCAAAATTACCGGGCACAAAATTTTTTTCAGCAGCATAAATGAGCACAAAATAAGCACTCAATTATAACATAGCGCCCATATGGATGTGACAATGTTGTAATTCCAACTTCCGGGACCTGAAATGTTTGTATTTTTTCGCTGGTTTAAAAAAGTACCTAATTTGTTTAATTGCAATTTCAATATTGTTGTCGGTCCAAGTGTGGAAAAATTTCGTGGCGCTGTACTGTTTCTGCCTAGTCCGCCTTGAGTCCACACTGGCGCGCCACAGGCTGACTGTGCAGTGACTAGACTGGGATGTTACGCTCGGATCGACTAGTTTCTAGACAGATCGGCTCTTTTGATAAAAAAAGTAATGAACAATTAAATAATACTATTATTTTTCATACGATAAACGTCCAATATATAAATTTTTCAGTTGATTAAAAATATAAAAAAAGTTTTTGTACAAAAAAATGAGTTTCCGCAAATCTCTTGTACATACGCCGGATGTCGAACTTCTGATGTAACTTCCTATTATATTGTTGTAACTTTGTCCCGTCGCCTTAATACCTCGGCCACCTAAAAGCTAAATTTTCTTTCATTTTGTCGGATATGCAATTCAATTCATTACATCCCAATATTTATTTCAATAAAACATGTACAATTTTTAAACATTCAAAGTGCTTGATGTGTGAATAAATCATCGAAAATAATAACGTTTGTATGAGTTGACTTGCGATTAGACTATGAAATAATGATTGTTTATTATTTCAAATAATCAATACGTTAGGCTCAACTATCATTTACGCAATAAATAAATAATTAGAATAAATTAAATGAGTCATTTATAATGATATTTGATGTTTTGGAATATCGTCAATATTATACATAGCATTATACATATTATAATTATTATAAATTCAATAAAAATTTATTAAAACTCTACTATACCTATAATTCAATTGAAAGGAAATGTTTTTGAACATTCTTGAAGAAAATCGTTCTTAAGAATAAAGTTCTTGTATTAAGATTTCGATCACCTTCAACGATTATTGCTTACTCTCTTAAATATGTAAAAGTGTATAATTAATTATTGCTGGAGCATCTGTGCAATTGCGTATTGTGATTTCCTCAATCATTTATTCAAACATGATTATTTTATAAATTCACCTGTGTAATTTTTGCTCAAGTCTAAACCGTGTTTCTATCTAGAAACTAGCTGAAATCTGAACAATCTTCATATATTCAAATTCGTAACGAACTCCTAGATAGCGCCAAGACTGGGACTAGACAGCAGAAAGGTTTGCATCAAACACGTAGCAAAACTAGACAGCGCCAGTGTAGCGTCAGGCTAGTTTTGCGTGAATAGACAGGCTTGAGAAAAACTGTACTGGCTTCAGCATGATTCGAGACTGCCACGAAATTTTCCCACACGGGTCGTGCAACGTTTTGCAAATTTAATATTTTTAAGATTTTGACATTTCCAACATTTGCTACCCAAAAACGCAACATTTTCTATTCTTGCAGGAATTTTATGAGTCGAATTGCGAAAAATGCAACATCAATTTAAAAAACGATGATTTGAGTTATGCATACAGTTTTCTAAGTCATATAATAGTCTCTTCTCAATAGAAAGAAGCAGAAACAACATTTTGCAAAACCTTCGGTATTTTCGCTTGGGAGTGATAAACAAAATAATAATTTGTTTAAAATTAGTAATGTCGCCAAGTTGTAAATAGTTTCCAAATATAATGTGACGTTGGTAATAAGTTATTTATCACTCAGTGCGATTTGCAAAATGTTTGACATTTTTCGCTAGTTTACAAAAGTAACTAATTTGTTCAATTGCAGCTCTAATATTATTGCCGGCCATACAACGTTTTTTAAATTTGATAGTTTTTAGATCTCGACATTCCTAACATTTTCTACGCAAAAACGCAATCTTCGCAATTTCCGCTGAAATTTTAGTAGTCGAATTGCAAAAAATGTAACAATTATTTTAAACACAATATTTTGCGTTATGTATTTAGTTTTGCAAATCATACAATAGTTTCCTTTCAATGGAAAAAAGAAGAAACAACTTTGCGCAAAACCTCTGGTATTTTCGCTCAGGAGTGATTAACAAAATGTTAATTTGTTTATAATTAATAATGTTGCCGCATCAAGAACGTTTTGCGAATTCAATACAGGATGGAGACTGAGCTCATAGTTACTCAAGTTTGCAAAATGTTTTTAATTTTCGTTGTGCAATGGGGGGAAAACTTTGCAAATTAATTTTTTGAAACAAAATGGCGACCCGACCACGTTCAACATATAAAAACACAACTGTACAATTTTTTTGAAGAACTTCGGAATTTTTGTAAATTGACTTAATTTTTATGTCTAATTCCACTGGCCTGAAGCCTCAGGAGTCACAATTGGTAAAACAGCCAATGTTTAAAATCTTGTGTTTGGTACTTAGTGAAATTATCTTTAGAACATGTGGTTTAAAGATTTTTTTCGAGCATGTGTGGACTTTTTAAATATAGAAATGCACTAGAAAGAAATCGACAAGATCTAGGAGTCGAAATGAGATTTACAGTCATTTTTTAAATTTTGGAATTTGCTATTTGACTTGATACATTTTTTTCACCTGTAATTTCAGAATTTTTTTCTATGTTTGGAGTTCTTAAAATTAGTAATACACGAGAAAAAAATGCGCTAGACTCAGGGGTCGAAATTACAATTACAGTGGTTTTTATAAATTTGGAATTTGTCATTTAATAGAATTATCGTCTTCACTTGTGATTTTATAATTTTCTTGAGCATGTCAGGAATTTCTAAGCATAGAAATACTCGAGAAAAAAATCGACAAGGCCGAGGAATAAGAAAAATAAAATAAAAAATTACTTTAATTCTAATTTCGACTAGTGGGTATTGTGAATTTACATTTAAAAAGCTCACTCGTGCTCAGAAATATGTTTAATCCACAAGTTATAAAGATTATTTCATTAAATACCAAAAGTAAGATTTTAAAAAGTAAATAGGAATTATTTTTCAGAAAAATGATTGATTTGAATCTCCAAAAAATTAAGAAGATTTTTCTGAAATTTAGGTATGCAAAGAAAATTAAACCTCAAGAAAAGTCTAAAACTCTGCAAATAAGAAAAATTTTCATCCTTTTTTTCGCGCACGGGTAACCAAGCTGCACGTGGATCGATTTCAAATTAATTATACTTCTTTAGAACCCTAATACGCTAATTTTACGCATTGTAGCGATATCAAATTCCAAAAGTATTTATTTTGGACCCACTCTACTGGGAAATTGGAGAAGAATTTTATTATTTACCGAGCTTATCGTAAAAAGTAGTAAATAGAAATGAATAGGTTCGGATTTATGACGAATCTCACAAATCCCTGTAAGACTGAAGATGGTTTGAAATCGCCATCGTGTCACAGAAAATTGGACACTTGAAGAGACAGGTGCACTACCTGAGGTGGCAATGTCGCCTTCATGCCGGAACCCTTCCCCCTCGCCATAAACTGCAACTGAAATATTGCACCTTCCAAAAGGAAAAACAACAGCCCTATTGGGTACCTATTGTTATGTTCAAATCGAGTTCCAACAGTATATTCTGTTTCAATCTTTGGATTTAAAAATTTTTTTAATTCAATTCATTTAATTTAAAATTAATTTATTTAATTTAATTTAGTTTAGAAAAAAATTAAAATTAAAAATTTAATTTAATTTTTAAATTTTAATATCTAGGTTTAACCCCCTTATATTTGTAGATCATCCTTCTAATTTCTATTTGTTTCAGCGTATACTATAAAACTGAATAATGGATGATATATATTTAGTAATAAAGAAAATTACATTTCTCTCAAATTTATGATTTTAGCACTCTTTCAACATAATATATTCAATTTTCAAGCGATATTCAAGTTGAAATATATCAAGAATTATTGAAGCTTCTGTTTGGAAACTATACAAATTTGCAACAGTAGTCAGTATACGATTGAAATGTAGATTTGTCCATTTTTTAATATTCTAATTTGAAAATATTTAATTTCGAATGTTCTCTTCAAAATGTTTAGCCAATAAGTGTTACAAATTAAAATAGTGCAATTTTGAAAAATCTGTTGTCGGAAAGAAAATCGTAAATGTCTTATAACCGAAAGCCTAAGATGGAAATAAAGAATAGGTGAATTTAAAGTATTATGAATAAATTTGTGTTATATTAGCCGTTGGGACTATTTTTATATTTATATACTGAAGACGTTGGACATGTTATTTTAGGCAATGAACGAAAAGGTTCAAAAATATTTCAAGAGGGAACGTGCATTTTTTATGAACTAGCTGTAAATGCCTGGATTTTTATTTCATAACATTGAAGAAATTTGAAAATACGTTATTAAATTTCTTCAAATATCAAGATATTAACAATTTTTCGAAATAATAATTGACAATTCCTAATTAAAAGCATTCGGAAAAATTTTCATCAGATGCTGTCGAAATAGGAAAATTTTGAAAGAAACTTTCCAAAATTGGACAGTTTCATTAGAAAGGAGTTTTTGTTGTATCAGTACTACTTCAAAGCATTCATAATTAAAAAATTTTATTTCTAATTGAAGAATCTCGAAATCGAAAGATTTCAGATTAAAATTTCGAGAACGGGACAATTCAAAACTGTTCAAAACTGAATAATTTCAGATTAACATTTTGAAAATTAGATCATATAAAATTCAACTAAATTCGAGTTGTGTTATTTATCATTCGAAGCGTTCAAATTTTAATAAATAAAAATTTGAAACTGTGGAATTTCAACAATTCAAAATTAAAAGTGATTATAATCCTGCAATTAGAAACTGAAAAACTGAATTGAATTGTTCAAAGTCAAAGCTTCTGAAATTTCAGAATTTTAAATTGTTAGTACAAGCTGAAAAAATGTTCAATTATATAGACTTTTACAATTGAATTATTCTACAAAAATGTAAGAAATAAAGTAATTTTGAGCACGCAACAATAAAAATAAAAACATTTCTAATACGGAGCGTTGAAAATTGAGCAAATCTCAAATCATTTAGAACTGATCCAATTTTCAATTACTTAGAATTGCGATATTATAACGTTTTTATACTCTTCACCGGGATGGGGTCAACTTTGCACGTAGCAACTTTGCACGTGCCCAACTGTGCACGTCAATGGCCAGACGGACAACTGTGTACGTCGTTGGTCAGATGGACAACTGTGCACGTGCCAACTGTGCACATGCACAGTCGTCACTTGGACAACTGTGCACGTGCACAGATGGTACTTGGACAACTGTGCACGTTGAAATTTCGACGTGCACAGATGGGCTCCTGTGGGCTTGGACGTGCACAGATGTCACTTTCCTAACTGTGCACGTGCACAGATGTCACTTGTCCAACTGTACACGTGCACAGTTGTCACTTGCCCAACTTTGCACGTGCACAGTTGTCACTTGCCCAACTGTGCACGTGCACAGATGTCCCTTGTCCAACTGTGCACGTGCACAGATGGAACTTGCCTAACTGTGCACGTGCACAGATGTCACTTGCCCAACTGTGCACGTTTATGTTCGTACAAAAGGGTTGATACGAGGGTGGTCTTTTATATCTACGTATAATTATACGCCCTCACCTACGACTCGTTAGAAAAACATTGCGCTCGTTTCAAAAAGGCTGTCAGTCCGCATTAGTCACGGAATGTACTATCTAATACTTTTATCTTATTAAGCTTCTTTGAATCTTCCAGTGGGTCTAACTACTAACTACCGTGCTACTCGGTAGGTATTTATTTTTTTCAAGTTATTTATCTGTCTTTGATTTCACAGAATCGTTTATTCATTTGATGTATTTTCTTATGATGTAACAAAAAGTGAAGTTGAAAAAAAATTTTCAATAACTTTTATCAAAGTTTTACTGTTGTTTATGTGATCATGTACGGGGCTCATATCATGAGCACTCTGCTTCCTCGTCGAATAGATAATTTGCTTCCTTAAAGAAGAAGGATTAATTATTTTAATAAAATTGTAAATCTCAATTTTTCCAATATTATAACTGGTTAAAATTTTCTTAATCCTCAATCAAATATATTAATATTATAGAACAATGGCAAATTTTCGAGTCAAGGAATATTCTGTTTGCACGCATTAACTGTGAATTATGATAATGAGAAAAAGTTTGAACTATAAAAAACAATTTTTCAAGTAGTAAAAACGTGCTAAGTAACGCAATTAACATGCTTCAGAACATTGTATCAGACATTTATCAACTGACGAAAGTTAAATTAAATGAATTAAAGTTTTTTTGAAAATGTAACTATTACAAAGCTTTCTCTATGAGGAAGCAAAATAAATTTAAAGGCAGATTTTCTTATATTTATAAAAATTTGGAAGGAATGTTTTCTTAAAAATAGCCTTTAAAATATTTTGAAAGAAACTTTAGAAAAGTTAGTACGCTCCATTCCACCAGGATTGAATAATTTTAATTATTAAAAATTTATTATGCGTAGATATAAAGGATCACCCTCCTATAAACCCTTACGTAAGGACATAAACGTGCACAGTTGGGCAAGTGACATCTGTGCACGTGCACAGTTAGGCAAGTGACATCTGTACACGTGCACAGTTGGGCAAGGGACATCTGTGCACGTGCACAGTTAGGCAAGGGACATCTGTGCACGTGCACAGTTAGGAAAGTGACATCTGTGCACGTCCAAGACCACAGGAGCCCATCTGTGCACGTCTAAATTTCGACGTGCACAGTTGTCACTTGAACAACTGTGCACGTGCACAGATGGTACTTGGACAACTGTGCACGTCTACATTTCGACGTGCACAGTTGTCCAAGTACCATCTGTGCACGTGCACAGTTGTCCAAATGACAACTGTGCACGCCGAAATTTCGACGTGCACAGATGGGCTCTTGTGGTCTTGGACGTGCACAGATGGACGTGCACAGTTGTCCGTCCGACCATCGACGTGCACAGTTGGGCACGTGCAAAGTTGCTACGTGCAAAGTTGTCCGTCACCCCTCTTCACCTTTAAATTTTAAATTGTTTCAAGTACATTAAAATCGTCTCAAAATTAATATTCTGCAAATTGTCAACTATACTTTTCTGAATTTCAACAATTCAATTTCAATTGCAAAATTAATACTGTAGAAAGAGAAAGATGGAAAATTCAGCGTTCAACATGAGAATTGGAAACTCTAAAATTTTAACCAGTCTGAATTCAAACAATTTATTCAATTACCAAGGTCTCAATTTCATATCAAACAATTTTCATCTGTTTTGATTCTAAGTAACATATAATTTATAACTTTTTAAATATAAATCGTTTAGCTTTCAACACTTCATTCAGAATCATTATTCATTCTTAGAATCTTCCAATCAAATATATTTGAAATGATTCATTCGTGAAAATCTTCAACTAAAAGTTTAAATATTATTACGTTGGAAATTTTTAAATATAATGCAAAAGAAGATCGCTATGCTTCCAATTTTTTAAATTGCACCATTTAAATTGGAAAAAAGCAGAAAATATTTGTATTTAACATTGAAACCAAACAACTCAGCTAATTATGCAATTTTAAATGATTTGATAGTGAAACTAAATTACCATTTTCAATATGTATGTAATATTGTATCATTATTTTAGTTGGCTGAATTAATTTCCAGACGGGCAGGCTGTGCATGCTCAAGGCATAGAATCATTTTTGCAAGAAATATGTGTTTTTTAAAGGATTTTAGACGACACGTATTTCACAAATTTAAAGAAAATTTCATTCTAAAGATGGGACTATTTGAACTTTCAAAACCTGTGATGCCCTTTATCAAGAATTTATCGAGAGGAAAAAATCGATATGTGCAGTATCTAAAACAACATAGAAATTTTACATGTTCTTTTCTACTCTGATAGATCTTTTCATTCTAGTTTGAAAACTATATTAATATCATATATATTAATGTCAGATAGTTGCGCTTTTTTCCTGAAATTTTTAACTTTTTGGCACCCTTCACTTAGTGATGCGATAATCAATGCAAGTTAATGAAAATAGTTGTTTGAACAATTTACTATTTTTAAAAACTATCTCCTCTCAGATAAGTGTTAGAAAGTTCCGGTTTTTTCTGAAATGGTTGACTTTGCTTTGCCTTGTTATAGTTATGAACGAATACTATATAAACATGAGAGAAAAACATATTTTGAACAATCTTTTTTTTTCTTGAGTATATTTTGCTGGGGGGGGGGGGCTGATATCAAAATATGTTCAATTACAAATTTTT
>CAKNYM010041072.1:30196-58787 GCA_932195095.1 Andricus curvator
CGGGGGGGGGGGGGCTGATATCAAAATATGTTCAATTACAAATTTTTCTCCTATGCTCTGCAATGAACTTTTGGTTATAATTGAACACAAAATTGTTACAAGTCATATGCAGACCTAGTCCTCCCACCTACTCTATTTCATTCCTTGTTTGTGTCTCTTGTGTGAGATAGCTTTTTTGTGAATAATTTTTTCAAACATTGCGAAAAGAGCAAAAATAATTCACTTAAAAAAGTAAAATATCATTTCAAAAATTATTTTTGTTGAGGTTCACTTGTTATTTGTTCATCACTGAAAAGTCAAAGCAAAATCAAGATTACAAAAAAAAAACTTTCTAGCATTACTCTTAGCACTTATCTGAGTGAAGATAGTTATAAACAATTAAAAATTATTTGAAAAATTATGTTCGTTGAACTGGCTTTAATTGAAAATTGAACACAAAATGAAAAATTAAAAACAAACTAGAATTGTCTAGCATTGTTTAAAAACCCCAAAAAATCATGATTAGCGCTAAAAACTCGCAAAACCCATTTTTTCACGTATGGGTTTTTTTGGGACCCTATAAAACAGACTTAGGTGGGTGATATTTGATAATGAATATATTTGACTTGTATTCTATGGCTATTTGTGAAGAGAAGTATTGAGTTTCAACTCCATTCAGCTAATATTGACGATTCTAAATAAAATGTACAAAAACGTCTCTTTTCCTGATGGGAAATACGTACTAAACTTCAAGGGCTTGCGACACCTCTGAATATCATTTTTTTTAAACCGAAAAAATGTATTTGTTGTGTGTATTGAAACAAATTTCCGGTAAAAAATTTTGACCAACCTCAATTGTATATTGTCTCCGACGAGACGCATTTTCTCCGAGGAAGGATCCCCCCCTTTCCCCTTCCGGAGCTAATATTAAAATATTTGCAACTCCAAATTTTTCTATTACGTTTTACAATAAACTTCTTGTTGTAATGTAAAACAAATTTTTCACAAGTCATTAAATGACCTAGTTCTACCACCTCACTAAGTTTAAAGTGGACAAAAAGTTAAAAATTTCGGAAGAAAACCGCAACTATCTGGCAATAATATAGATGAAGATAGTTATAAACAACAATAATTTGTTCGTACAATTATTTTTGCTCAAGTCAAATGATTATTAGGTCACTCCAGGTGAAAAATAGACAAATAATTGAAAATTTCAGAAAAAGCAGCAACTTTCTACCATGAAGCAAAGATAATATCATTAGCAATAATAATAAATTGTTCGATCAATTATTTTTGTTAAATTTGATTGAATATCACTTTACTTTATTTAGATATTAGAAAAAAAAGTCAAAAATGTTAGAGAAAACCGCAACTTTCTAGCATTTATCTAAGAGAAGATAGCCAATAACAATAGTAATTTGTTTAAACAATTTTTTTCTGAACCAAAATGAATATTAACTCATTTCAAGTGATAAGTGGACAAAAAGTTACAAGTTTTAGAAAAAACCGCGGTTTCTAGCATTATTGAAAGAGAATATCTTTAACAATAATAACAAATATGTTAAACAATTTTTTTATCAACATAAATTATGTATCAACTCGCTCTCATTGAAAATTGGACAAAAAGTGCAATTTAAAAAAAAACGCGACTTTCGAACTCTATTCTAAGCGAAAATTGCTAAAAACAATAGTAAATTGTTTGAACAATTTATTTAGGCATATAATTGTCAGTATAAATTAGTATTTCATGTATCAGTAGAAATTTGAATTTAAAAAACCGCAAGCAAATCATAATTAGCGCCAAAAACGAATTTACGAGAGATCTCTGAAGCGACATATTATAATAAATAACTGTTTAAAAAATAATTTCTTCTAAACTAATGATTTTTCGAATGAGCTTAGTTCTCTGATTATGAATCAATTGTCAGATCACATAGATACCTGGGAGAAATGGACGCCAGGTAAGAATTCTACCTCCCAGACGTGGCAACACCGCTTGAGGTGAGTACGTATAACGTCTAACGCGCTTCCTTATATATAGAGGAGGTCACTTCGTACATCCAGTATCACAAATATATATAAATTCCAAAACGAAAAATTGTTACCCCTCTTTTGAGAAACCTGATCAGAAGGCCCCCCTCAACGTATATATGCATATAAATTTCAAATATTTTCACGGAAAAAAGCGGAGGCGAGAACGTAGGGTGAACTACACGGAGGAGACAACGTACAGTCTATACATATATATATATATATATATATATATGGAGTAATGAACTTTCCTTAGTTCTCATATTAAGATCCAGGCCAAAGGATTCGGCCACCTGCTTCGCGGCTTTGTAAAGAATCGCTCCTTTGCCAATCATCTCATGACTCTTGGCCTTTTTCAGGAGAGAATCTCTTCCATTTTCAATTATGTGAGCTGTACCCAGGATAATTCAGTTATAAATACACTGGAGATTTAGAAGTCCGCGCCCAAGTTCACGCCGTAGAATGTATGAGCGCGGAAATGCCGAATTGATATGCAAGCTCTTCTGCATATAAAAGGTCTTATGCGTGGCTATGTCAAGGGCCATGAGCTCGCGCTTCATCCGCACAGAACCGCCGTAAACGCATATGATAGGATATCTAAAGAGTAGAACTAGATAACTAAATGATCGAAATATCATTTTTAGTAGAGTATTAAAAAGATTTGTAAATTAAGACCAGATAACTGGTTCTCTGTACTTGTGTTTCATCACCTTCTTCTTGCTTTTCTTTAATTACCTAACCTGTCACCATTTTTTCAGACCTTTTTCTGACCATGCTGCTCTCTCTAGAAGTTTCAAATACAGTGAAATACTAAAATTCCTCTTTTTTCAAAGAAAAATCCGTTAAGTGAAACTATTTGATACTTTATTCAACAAAAAAGTACCAATTAAGTTCCAACCTGGAATCTTAACTTTTCGTTTTATACGAGAAGCCACTTTTATCAGTTTTTTTTTTAATTAAAATTTTGTCTCTCGATCAGACATGATATTTCATAAAATTATTATCATTTTTTTATGAAGAACCATATACATTTCTTTTTTTATAGTCCTTCCAACGAAAAATCTCTGTTACATTGCGATACCGCCACACTAAATCTTCATTTTCGCGAAAAAGAATAATTTTTTTTATGAAAAGTTTGTTATTTTCGTTCAGCCTCCCTATATATAGGAATCAAATCTTGGTTATTTTTGAAAATTGAAAAATAGATTTTTAGTCACTATCCAAAAACGATTTCCACTACCCATATGAACTTCCAAATTCTTGAATTATTTACACGGTATTGGTCGACTTTTTCGAATGAAACTCATTTTCTCTCAATTCAACAGCTCAATATCTCGGAATTTAGTTTAATTCTTTGTTTATACTAAAAATTGCAAACTTTATTTATAGGATGGAAACATTTCTCCATTAAAATAATCTGCAAGCATGCAGTCAAAACACAACAAAACTAGAAAAAAACAACAAAAGACGAGCCACATGGAATTAAAACTCAATAAAATAACACACAAATATCAACAAAAGCAACAAGAAAAAAGGTGCCGATTCAGGACCACCTGTTCGGTGCCGACTCAGGACCACTACGAATGTTTACACATTTCGTGCTATTACTCATGCGAAACAAATCCGAATGAAAAAACGACTTGATCAGGCGAAAACACACAGAATACAGAAACAAACGCACTGAATCGATTGCATTTTTCAAAATATTTACACACCTGGAACTGCTTCACAAGAATGGAGGAAAATGGAATTCCGTTTGCACGAAAAATATATACCTCACTCACGCTGTCAAACGAAATCTAAAGTGACAATTGTCAGCGTAAATTATGTCCATGTCTACCAACCTGTCATACGACAAAATGGCTAAGCCGACATGCGCGCCATCTCTGAGAAACGCGAGGGTGCCAGCTTATTCAGAATTTCAAAACTATTTTGATTTCCTTTTCATGTCAGCTTCCTATCGATGCAACTGAATTTGAAAATCTGCTCGGAGAAGAATCTTCTGAGAGTAAAAATGAAGATAATAGGGAGTTCAGAAAATATCGTGCCAGAAAAAATAGTCCATTGCATAATCTTGAAGACTTATTCAATAGATCAATGGAGTCTACAGATCTCATTGCATTGGAAAAATGAGTGCTGCGTCTCGATTACGCAGTAAGAAACATCTGGCCCTCGCAAAATCTGTAGAAAGTTACTTTCAGTTCAAGAAGTTACTAATCTTCGTCATCCAGTGTTACAGGTTGAGTCAGATACTGAAGAAGAATCATCTGAAGAACATGAAGAGCTTAATCTTTTTGAGGCTCAAAACTATTTGGATGGCATACAACTTTCAGGTTAAAAGTCCTGTAGTTAACTGTATCATTCAGATGTTTGAGAGGCGAAGGCATACACTTTACTCTAACACCCCGATGAGTGAGAGACGAAGCAACTCAATATAATCTACTACCCCCATACGTGGGAGGCGAGAGGACTCACTATAATCTAACCATTTTGAATTTTGCATTTTTGACTAAAAATTCGTGATCAGCGACCCTAAAGACCTCCTAATATCACCCATCGCTAGATCTCAGGGTCATTTTTTTCTACATTAAAAATAGCAGCATGAATCTATCCTGTTAAAAAAATAAACAGGACACGCAAAAAATGATGCCGTAAAAAAAGGGAATCTACTTTTTATAAGTGTACTTACACCTGTTTCAATAGCATAGGCACGTATCCATTGTAGCCATATCTTGGTCCTAACCGGTACAGACTTAAACCTTGGTTGGTGTACAGGACTTCTTGGCCATGGCATTAGTATTGCAAATTTGTTACTGTATTTGTATTCACGAGTATCCAAATCACCTCGATATTTCACAAGGATGTTTCCCAAATATATTATTTCTTCACCACCTACAGGAACGTCAAGTCCTCGTATGGAGCCTGGTGGAACGTTCTCATAAAGAATAAATGCACGACCAGAATTTTCATGACCGCTACTTGACTGTGAACTTAATTCTGTAAAAATGCAATAGAAATGTATAATGTTTATTGGTATAGCAATTTCGCATATTGGTTTTGTGACATACTAATTTATTGAACAGATTGGGCGCCGTGCGTAAATTGGGTGGAATATTTCGTTGTGTATGTGGGGGGGGGGGGGGATAATATCAACTATATTAAAACAATATGATGTACTATAGATTATTTTTTTTCACTATTGGTTGAGGATTCAACTATTTTCTTGAAAATTCGTCCTTATGGTTAAATTCAACTGTTTTCAATTTAAAATTAAAATCTTTTCTTCATGTCATTGTTTCATAAGAAACAGTAAGATTTCAGCAAATTCCCGAACCCACCCACAGCACGAATTGTTACGTCGGGTCGTGCCGGACATATGTGTTGGCATGCTAACACTTTTTCGAATCAGCCTTTCTCACATTTCTGTATGTTTCTATGTTTCTATGTGATTCTGACGGTGTGCGGTCTGGACAGACCGTGATATTCGCTTTTTGGTATTCGCAAGATGCTTTTGTGTCCCGCTCTTCGAAAAACGCGTCTGCGATTTGGAAACGTCGTTATTCATATTATTGTCACAGTTTGAGCGGGTTTATTATGAACAGGAATATTTTTGAGGATAGTGAGAGCGCTCTTCCAAAACTTTCACTTCGTTTCTGCGAAAGTGAAAGCGCTTTCCGAAGCCCGGGATCTCGTCTCTGCAATAGTGAAGGTGCTCTTTCGAGTCTCACACGACGTTTTCACGATATTGAAGTTGCTCTACAGATCCCTGCTCTTCGTTTCTGCGATACTGAAGGTGATCTACAGAGCCCTGCCATTTCGCTTTTCAATTTTCTCTCATTTTTATTCTTATTTTCACGCCTGACATCTAAAGGGTATACCCAATTCTTTAAGTAAATATCTAGTTTCTCGGACAGAACTGCTTTTGTTTAAACGCATATATTAATGGACTCAAGAAGCACAAAAGGCTTTCCAGATCGCTAAGGCGTCTTTTGCCAAGCCTCTTCCTTTAAGTCGATTGAATCCCTTTCTATTTTTGTTCCTGCAGACAGATGCGGGACACAAAATATGATTTTATACCCGAGTGCTAAATCATCGTTGACCAATCTCGTTATCACATCAAGGTGCAGGAATGTCTCGCGGATATCTAGGCGGTCAAATATTACCGACCGCATCTTGAAGATCATCGATTTACTCTCCGTACGGATACCAAGATTCTAACGTGCCTATAAAAGCAAAAGGACTCGTGAGACAAACTTAACCGGTGGCATTTTCTTCTGAAGGGGGAATTTGTTTTTGACTTAGAGCACGGCACCGGCAAAAATAACGAATTACCTGCCACTCTTTCATGATATTCGAATCCGGAAGAACTGTCTCCAGGTGGATCAGATTTGGAATAATTCTTACCACTAACTCAGTCCGCAACAACAGTGGGAAAAAACACCATCAGTCTTTGAAGATAATATTATCGCTAAACAGGATTATCTGTAGATCTACTGGGTCGCCATTCATCTCCGCAAACTTTGCGAGCGTAGCCCCACCACTAACGAGAAGGGTGTTTACCTATACAGGTTTCTATAATGCTACACGATCGCTTTACTTGGGAATACGACGACGTACCACATTCCGGACAACCTGGAGCTGAAGAAAACCCGCCGCTCCATCCGTCAGTTTTTCTTCTGGCCCAATATGATTCGCCAAATTTGACGACACGTCACAGGATGTCACCTTTTCATCTGTTACAAACCGGTACATGGACGGCAATTAACACATGGGTCATTAAGTCCCGAGACAGACACACATAAGGCGCCGGCAATTCCGTACCACTTTGTTTTTCGGTAGTACCAATCTTCAAAAGATACGTGTAAAAATTTCATGAGATTCCGTTCAGTCGTTGTTGAGATATTGAAGGTTAAGTTACGCTACATTTGTTTTTGTTTAAATTTGCCGATGGTATGCAGATCTTAAACGCGGTCGAACAACCACCGAAGACGCGGAGCGCCCAGGTCATCCAATTGAGGTGGCAACGCCCGAAGACATCCAAAAAATTCGAAAAATTATTTTTTCCGATCGTAAAGTGAAGTTGCAAGAGATAGCTGACATCCTAGAGATATCAAAAGGCAACGTGCTCAAAATTTTTTGTTATTAATGGAATGTTTATAGTCGCATCGACTTCCAGGGTCATTAGCGACTGTACCATAGGGTTAATTTTAAACTGTAGGGTAACTGTGAGGTAGTATACCAAGGGACAGAAGCGAAGCTTTCTGAAAACACATCCAGTGTCGCTTCCTGCTTCGGGAATCGAACCCGCGCCATCGTGGCTGCCAAGACTGCAGTGCTGGAACATGAGTCAAGCACGATACCATCTGAGCCACGATGACTCCCTGTGCTCAAAATTGTGCATGACAATTTTGTATGAAAAAACTTTTTTCCAAGTGGGTGCCGCGTTTGCGTTGCCACCTCAATTGGACGAGCTGGGCGCTCTGCGTCTTCGGTGTTTGTTCGACCGCGTTTAAAATCTGCATACCATCGACAAATGGTTGTTTCCGATAGGCACTTTTCCCAGTAACACTTTTTAAGCCATTGCTGAGCTTTAACGGTATGTTTCCTCATTTAAAAACAGTGATCAACACATGAAACTCGTTTTTATCCATTGCTTAAACAAAAACAAATGTAGCGTCACTTAACCTTCAATATCTCGACAACGACTGAACCGAATCTCATGAAATTATTACTCGTATCTTTTGAAGGTTGGTACTACCGAAAAACAAAGTGGCATGGCATTGGCAGCGCCATATGTGTGTCAGTCTCGGGACTTAATGACCCATGTGTTACCTAGGCTTCAACCACGTGCAGCGCGGGATGCATAGGATACCGTAGCCGTTGACTTCATTGGGTCTAACCTCGCATAAGCCAAGGCGACGCGCACATAATTCTAGTGAAGGACATTTTTACTCGATGGTGGAAGCTTTCCCAATTCGAGTCTGGGATGTGCATCGTATGTAGTCCTTCGCCTTCGCTATTTTCGCACTGTGGCTCTCTATCTTTCTTTATATTTCGCGCAAACTTCTCTCCTCTTTCTCGTCTCTTTCTTTTCCTTTCATATATTCTCTTATGCGCCACAAATTTTTTTTTGCACATCAACAACAATTGAATATTTCAAATTTTAGTTAGAAAAAAAGTTTTGAACCAAACAGATAAATTTTCTTAAAAAAAAAAATTAATTTCTATAAAAAAAGAATAATTTTCGAAAAAAGTGGAATGTTAAATTTTCAATTAGAAAAATAACTTCTAAAAATGGACACTAACTTTAAATCAAAGAAATGCATTTTGTACCAAAAAGTTAAATTTTCAATAAACAAGAATAATTTTCTACTGAAATATAGAAGTTTTTAAACTAAAAAGAGAAATATTCAACAACACAGTTGAATTTTTCAGCCAAAAAGACGAATCTTTTTACAAAATAGTTGAATATTCTCCCAGAAAATATGAATTTTCTACTAAAAACGATTAATTTTCAACCAATAATGGAATATTTAAGCTTTCAGTTAAAAAAATATTTGCCAACAAAATAGTTAAATCTTCAACCAATAAAATGACTCTTCAATTAAGTAATTGAACTTTCAACAAACGAGATGTAATTCCAACAAAAATAATGAATTCGTAACTGAAATAGTTGCTATAAATGTTTAATTAAAAAAATTATTTAAAAAAAAATGTTTGACCAAAAAGGTGATTTTTGAATTAAAATAATGAATCCTCAACAAGAAAAAAAAATATTTTTTAAGAAAGTGGTTCAACCCTTCAATGAAATAATTGAATTTTCCACCAAAAACGTTGAATTCTCAGCGCATAATGTGATTGTAGATATTCCAAACAAAAATTGTGACTTTTGAATACAATTGTTGAATTTGCAAGCAAATGATAACATTCTTAACCAAGAGTATAATCATCAGGAGGAATCAACAGAAAAAAAAACAAAGGAAATAAATTACAAATAAGAATGATATATCAGGGTAGCCTCAAATTTCATTTTCAAAATTCCGTAACTTTATAATACTCTGACCAATTTTTTATTTTCCCTGACTATTAATATTCAGATACCAAAATCAACCAATTCTAATCGATAAAAGCTCATAACATGCGGAATTGATCTTACTTTTACTATTTTGACAGTCACAAATTATTAGATGTGGAGAATATGTCCAAAATCGTGGTAAATGGAATCTTATAGAAATTCGAATTAAATTCAAATAGTTCAATTAAAATCTACCTTGACGAATAAAGTAAACAACAAAATTGTGTAATTTATATTGCATTTAATAGGAATTATCACTCTCTAATTCCAGTCTCGGTAGAGATAACGTTGAATCAACAAAAATCTATGTTTCTGGAAACTTTATTCAAACCGTGCCTAGATGAGGTAATAGTTTCTGACATGACATAATAATTTCTTATATGGCATAATAAATTGTTCTATGGTATATACTATGACGTAGAAGTACAAAGAACCGAGCGCGAAGCGCCAGATCTAACAGACGCGCCGAATGATGAGATTGATTTGCAGTACCGGGATGGTAATTTTGCCTGATCATCATTGTAAAAGTGTGGTAAAAATTGCGAGGAAAAGTTATACTCCAGTACCTACTACAAAAATTATTGGAAAATTTAACTTTAATTAATAAATTATATGATGTATTCTACTTACCAAGAGAGTGAAAGAAAACTCCCGAGGTTATAAAGAGGGTAGCAATAGTTGTCCTCATAATCCCAAAATAGAGAAATCGGATTCTTGAAGACTTTCCTAAAGAGTAAGGATGGCGAGAGAAATAAATTGCTCGCTATTCAGTCTATATACAATCGTCTGTATAAACTAATTGATGAGCGCAAAAGGCGAGTCTCAAGATAAGAATGTAACCATCAACACCGCAGATGCTTTTATGGAACCTTCTGTAGGAACTGACGGGATTAGGAGCAAATAAACGGTGAACGATATCTGAGCACTGGAATACATTGTTACAAAGAGTAAATCGAAATCGACCACGGATTCTTGAATCTTGATCGACGTACGATCAGCAAGCGACTGACGAGTAGCCTGGGCAAAAAAAAACTTTTTTCCGAGTAGCGGATATTAATAGTGGGCAAAAGTTGTCTTTTTCCAACACACGGAGAAAAATGGAAGGTCAGTTTGGCCATCTAGATGTGCAGATAGATTATATTGGAGGGTCAACTATAGGACAGCTCTTGAAGATGGCTAAAGCGACTATCTCTAGAAGGTTAAAACAAGAGGTTCAAATCGATTCTCTCAGAGTGTCGACTTGATCATCGCATGGTCGACTCGAACGTCATAGCGAGTCGAACTGATCATCACAGAGGGCGGAATTAATCATTATAAAGGGTCGAATCGCTCATCATAGAGGGTCGATTTGATTATCGTATATTTTCGATATTTTTTGTCCCTTTCATACTTATTCCAGTCCCTCTCTTATTAGAGACTGGAAATCATAAAATTAAATGGAACCTATAAAACCTGAAAATTTATATGAAATACATCAATTCTGAAATCATTTTTTATTCTTTGTGGATAGTGAGGTGTGTGAGAAATACTTTGATATTCAAAAACAGTGCACATTGACAAAATATATTTGGAGCACGAAAGGCTACTGACAGGGCGCGGCGTCACTGTATTGCACTGAATTGTAAGATTTCACATATTGGAGTGAATTCAGAATCCAATATCCCACAGCTCGTTACTTTCTGCATCGTCAATGAATGCTGAAATTTTTGGCACGTCTTCAGTTTGGAAGCATCAAATTTGACGTTGAAAATTCCAAAGAATAAACTTAATTCGCTTTCCATCATGTTTTCTCTTATGCACTGCACTCCGAAATTGCTCTGAGCCGCGGTGCTCCCAACTCTCGTATCCTTTCACACTACAGCTCTCGCATCGAAAACCGGATTGATTAAGGTTGGTGCGCTTATTTGAAATAATTGAATGCGAAAAGCAACTTTATACAGCAAATTATAAGAGTAAAGTTATTAAAAATAATTCATTGCTTATAAGAAGGACTCATTTTATATGAACACGCCAACGGTAACTAATCAGTCTGGCCCCCCGCAATGGGTAATTCGCTCTTCCGTGGATGGTCGAAAGGAGTGAAAACAAGATGATCGTATTGACCATCCCGAAAGGATACCTTGCCTATCCCTGATAGTGAGTCTGGCCTTCTGATAACAGTCAAAATAGCCATAAAATGAGAGTCTCTCTGACTATGTTGACCATCCAGTTTTCTCCGTGCATTAATAAACCCTACAAATTTCAGAGTGGACAATATCTTCCGTTCTGTGAAAACTCTTAAAAATTCAGTTGTTAGCCAATAATACTCGTAATCACAAAATGTGAAATTGGAAAATCGATTCCAAATCGGTTTTGATATTTTTATTGTTAATTAGTGCCGTAATGCTAACACATTACACTCCTTATTCATTTATTTATAAATATGGCCATGAAAAAAGAAGTAAGGGAAAAGAGAATTTCATTCCTGAAATTTACATAAAAAGGTTATCTAGGAGAGGAAGCTGACTGACGTATTGACGTTCACTTGTTTTTGGTGTGCTCGCTCACACGTAGACTTACTCATCTGATAGTTTTAGCGTAAAAAGCATACAAATCACTCGCTTGAAGTCTTATCTCGTATAAGATTGAAAAAATAGATATCAAATAGATTGCTTTGATTTTGAAATTTTGTTTGTCATGTCGAAAAGCACAAAACTTTCTTCACGGCAGGCTATCAAATATCCACTTTTCGGGCATCCGAAAGATTTAGTAGAAAGTTACTTACCTACCATTGAAGATGTAATCTTATGCTGTCAACAGGAAAATTTCAAACTAGGAATAGATTCTGGAGGGGATAAAGAACCCCCTTTTTCAGTAATTGCCGATAATGTGGCTAAGAAATTAGAGACACTTTACATAAAAGCGTCTATCACAAATGTGTCGCATACCCGAGTGGGTTCTAGGAATTGGTCACGATTTATTGAAAAAAGTTCATCATTTAAAAGAAAACTAGACGATTTCAAGGCAGATCAAAATTGCAGATGCCCAATAGATAAGTGAGTACCCATACTGGAACAGGCGAAATTAACGCAATTAACGAAGGGTGGAGTAAACTTTTTGTTGTTGGATCGGACGGCACTGCTGTTTAGACAGGATGGAAAGGTGGTTTCATTCGCAAAATTGAAGACAAACATGATAGGTCACTTCAATGGATCATTATTCCACTTCATTTTAATGAACTTGCATTGCGAAGTCTTTTCCATCACGTAGATGGATTAACATTTGGTCCCAAATCATTTTCAGGGCCTATTGGGTCTACGCTTTCTGGATTTGAACAACTTCCTGCAGCTTCTTTCCAAGCAATAGATTCAAAATCAATCCGGGATTGGTTAGAAGAGCTCATTTTTTATTTTTTTGAAGGAACATACTCTTCTTCTTTGTCACTAATTTCTGAGTCAGATTGTGATTAACCTTTTCTCACCTCTAATACAGAGGAAGAACATGAAGCCTCAATATTATCATCAAGAGAATATTTACTTTTTTGCTTTACAAGTCTAAGATTGTCAGATTCACATCTTTTTATTCTTTTTTGCTGTTTTATGATTCAGGAACGTCTACTGCAGCAATGTTTCCTAATTTTGGACCCCTCTGATCAAAAAGAAGAGCCTGTTCAAGAATGGGTACTTTCTTATCCATTCAGCATCTGCAATTTTTTAAATCAGCACACTTGCAGGCAGCAATTTCGAAAAGCTTTTTCGCAGATGCCTTTAAATCGTCTACTTTTCTTTTTAATGCTGAACTTTTTTCAATAAATCTTGACCAATTATTAGCATCTACGTATTTATTGTGATAATTATTTATCATTTGCACTACTTGGGTATGTGACACAGTTGGGATAGACGCTCTTACATAAATTGTCTCTACATTCTCAGCCACATTATCGGCAATCACTGAAAAGGGGGGTTCTTTATTTCCTCCGGAATCTGTTCCTAGTCTACGTATGAGCGAGAAGACCAAAAACAAATAAACGTCAATACATCAGTGTAGCACAGGAAAAACAAATGAACGTCGAATACAGCATTCAGCTTCCTCTGCTAGAGAACTTTTTTATGTGAATTTCAGGAATGGACATAAATACTAATATAAACTAAAATAAAAGTTTTGAAGGCGTTCGTCCAACCGTTCGTGAATAGACATTTTTATCTACTTTTCTCTTTTCCCTTACTTCTTTTTTCAAGGCCATATTTATAAATACATGAATAAGGAGTGTAATGTGTGAGCATTACGGCACTAATTAACAATAAAAAGATCAAAATTACCAATTTGAAATCGATTTTTAAATTTCACATTTTGTCATTATTATTGGCTAAAAACGGAATTTATAAGAGTTTTCACAGAACAGAAAATATTGTCCAATCAGGCTGAAATTTTAAGGGCTTATTAATGTAGGAAAAACACAACTTTTGCCTGCTATTAGAGTTGAGTTATTTTTTCTTCATTCCAAAACCCAGCAAGCACTTACAGTGTTTTAGTCCTGAGGAGTGAATTCCTATGTAATCACATCAGTCATCATGTCACGGCTCGCCATGAGTCATTTCAGATGGTTAGCTTAATTCGTAGCTCCGGATAAGCTCATATATTCTGCCTCTGTACTAGAAATAGCTATATTCGTTGCTTTCTACCTTGACAAGAGATTCCACTATTTGCTAATACAAAGACGTACTCAGTGTATGATTTTCGATCCATAAGGCAAACTCTCCAGTCAGCATTCACGTATCCTTTAATTGGTTTCCCTGTCTTCTAAAAAGTTAGCCCAAAGTCTTGGCGGCGGCCCGACCTTGCGTACATCTGACTGTGCCACAATTTTCTCTTTCGACCTCACTTAACTCAAAATAACTCCACAGATCGTGTGGTCACTCTCCCTACCTCTGATGTTTAATTTTTCTGAGACTGTGTAATAACACTGAAACGGGTAACGCACAACAATTTCTTCCAGCTCTATCATTTTTCGAGGAGATTATCAACCGCAAGCGCGCGGGTGCGGTGGCTTCGCCGCAATATCCGCCTGCAAGGGTTTGTTGGATCTCACCCCTCATGACCCCCTCATCGCCACTCTTTTTTTGAAGAATGCTCTCGGCAGCAGATACAAAACATCCTGTTAGCGTCCCGGTTCTACCTTAATCGCTTAGGATGGTTCCATGAATGAAGAACAAGCTCACGGCACTCCACATACATAGGCAGAAGAGCTTGCATATCAATTCGTCCGCTCTACGCGTGTACATTCCACGTCGCGCAGTTATGGCGGGTGTGGACATCAAATAAGAGATCCTCTCCTGAAAATGGTCTGAAATCACAAAATTATTGGCCAAGGAACGTTCCTGTACAAACTCTGGAATCAGCTAACATCAGAATTGGGGAAAATGCATTACTTCATCTAGATACCTCACTTCTAAAAGCCCTAATGAACAAAGCAGAGGTAAAAATCTTCCGCATACAGCTCCTTGGCATGAAAATGCACAAAAACTCTAACAAATATGTGAAAGATCAGATCTTGTCGACGGAGCTAACGTTTACTTTCCTCAAATTATCCGGACTTAATTCAGGCATAGAGGATTTCATTCATAGGTGCAGAGCGTGTCATGCACATCCTGGGTACCTAGGCCACATATACTATCCGGGTGTCCTGCTCACGCGGGATCGACGTATTTTCAGACACAATGCTGCCCTAAAACTGCTTTACTACCATCTTTGTTGCTCTTGTGGTGTTGGCCGCGAACCTGCCCAGCCGAAAGCTCCGAGGCAGATTAAGTCAATCGTCTAACACGAGAAGTGCCAAATTTTCTGCAACTATGATTTTCGGACGGCAGTCTACGTTGCCAACTTGAACCCGGACATTGTTCTCCAGGAATTCGAGAAACGAACTACATTCATGATCGAATTCTCGGCTTTGGCTGACTACAACATCACTGCCAATGAGAAGGAAACGGAGAAGAGGTATTAAGACCTTAAAACGAAGCTGTTGCAATTGTTCCCGGTATAATCGGTTCATATGATTCTCCTTCTGATTATTGCTTCCGGAGCTGTGACGCTATCGCGGGCTCATAACCTCAAAGCCAAACCCGCATGCCAAAAATATGGCAAGGCACTTGCGAGATGGATGCAGAGAGCTGACATTCTTGGGTTGCTCAGTGTCCTACAGACACATGGTTTGATCGAATATTCCACGACAGGTGGAAGACGACGTTCACGGCAGAACGTAGGGAGCAAATCGATCGTGCGCCACCACACTGTGGGCAGACTCACAAATTGAACTGCATGAACCATCGGAACACTGGAATGTGAACAAATGAAACACGCGTGACAGTTGGTAGCACTGGGCAACAACACATATGTACGCGTTAATATTAACCTACGTCGGCGTACGTACAATTCTTAGCACACATTGTGGAGCAAGCCTAAATGGCGGACTGTATCTTTCTCTCGGTCGACCTTCTCACTCTTTCGTTGTAGCATTCTCTCGCGCGTGTCACTCCGACGTTCGTTTAAGCTGAGAGGAGTGGACGCTTCTCTCATTCTCTTCATTCGTTGTTATGAATCTCGTGCAACACCATCACTGTAGCGATCGTGAATCAGAAAACATAAATTGAGAGCCGAAACAACTAATAAATAAAAGAAATCAAGGATGAGAGGATCACGATGCGGTGGAGGAAGATTACTGCCAGGTAGGTGCCTTTTCTTTTCTCTTTTTCAAGCTCGCATCAAATTCTGTATCAACTGCGTGGGCAGAAATGGTAGGCCCACCCCATTGAACTCTGTAAATTACTGACCTGGGTCAAGGTCAACTTACTTCAAAACTCAGCTTGTAGATTAGAGTCAGTGCGGGTTTCAAGATAAAATCGAAATTGTAGGCCGGGGTGGTATGTTCACCCACCCACTGTCTTAGCTTTCAGTAATTTCGAAACTCTCTAGACTGGTCATTATGACCACTCTCGGTAATCTTCTCTGAAAAAACTGATGGCATGTAGCCGTCCAGTCGGTTGTTAACTTCTGAACTATGTCAATCCTGTGTTTAGCCTTCACGAATCCAATTACGAGATATCTTGTAGAATGCTGTTCGTATCAATGACTTCACCCTTCCTATGTGTTTCCCCTTACTCCACCACTCTATCGGAGCTATCGGGCTCGTAAAAAAAAATGATCTATCAATAACCGTTAAAGTTGTGATGTTATTAAATAGTTCTTTAGATAGTTTTGTTAGGGAAAACTATCTGGCGCCCTTCAGGCAATTCTTTTGGTATTAGTCAAAAATTGATTTGATCTAATTTAAGTAGATTCCATAAAATAAGATAGCCAGAAAAAAAAGAGTTTATAGTATTTTTCGTCTATATTCACATCTAACCACGTTGAATATATAACAACGATACCTAATTAGGTTTTAGAATTATAAGCTTAAATTCAGGCGCTAGACGCGTGGAGAGACGTGAAAAGCGCCTTGAACGGCCCACGGCCGGCGCTGCTGACACGGGCCAGTATAGTTGATCTTCCAACACCTTCTTCCTTCTCAAAGTACCTGGACCCCTTTGCAGAATTTCAGCACTGAAGCAGAAGCGATTTATAGCAGCTACACATTTTCAGGGATAATCCTTTTACCACAAAAACTCGGTTTTCTTCCGTGAAGAATCAGGGCATTTCTTTTCTTTCTTCCCGCTTTTTATCCAATCTCATCAGGATGCGGACCGCTAACTCTAACCCCGTTTCCGCTGGCGCCGTAAGGCCAATCTTCCTCTCGGTCTATCGTGCCTGTCGCGAGTCCAATCAAAGGACCCATTGGTCTTCCCGCGTAAATCAAGGGGTTCAAATCCCTAAAAAGAAACAACTGGGACAGGGATCCCGATAGCGTCTTCAGCGCCGCTTGAAGAAGACTGCTGCACTAGCTTTCGCGAAGAAAAATCCGGTTCAATCTCTCGAGCCACTTGCTCGTGTTTCTCATTCCGACCCAAACCTCTCACCGTTACCGGATGTCGCGAGCATTGCCGGAAACAATAGTAAACTCGCTGATCATCTGTCTCTCACACTTCTGAAGTTGTCACAGAAACTCTTCTGTCCGGTCGCAATCCCCGAACTAATTTTCACGTAGATGAAAGATTTGCCCGCACCCACTGAATTTCTCGGCGAAGATGTCCAGTTTATCCCCGTTGGCAACTCGCCGGACAAGTTTTTCGACACACCCGTAAAGTTTGTGAGACAGCATCTAGAGTTCTAACCTTAGCTTACTTGCTGTAATCCGAATCGTAAGAGCGGATTCTTTCCTTTTCTAACCTCGAGAGAGCTTGAGAAATTAATTTCTTGAAATTCTCGAATTCTAATTGAGTCTGGAATCGAGCCCATTTTCCCCTGATGATCCGCTCTCCTAAGACTTTTCGTACTTCTCTAGATCTATTCTTAGACATTTCTATAAAAATTGCATGGAATTTGGTCTTCATAAAAAATTAATACAACTGAAGTACATTTGATCAACTTTTAATGCAATTTTAATAATAATAACATTTAAGGCTGGTTTCGACCTGTCCCTGCTAAGAACTAACACAAGCAGATGATTGAAACTGTTTGTACTTCTTTATGAACAAAAAATTGCTTTTGAAAATAGCCTGAGATAGAATTGTTTGACAAATTTCAATAAACATTTGTTTGAAATGTTTTATGTAATGTTTTAATGTCAAATAAAAAAAGGCTGAATTGAACCAAAAAATACGAAGTTGAAAAAAACTGTTGAATCGTCAGCCAAAGAAGATACATTTTCAACAAAAAAGTTACATTTGTTAACCAAAAAAGATGATATTTCCACCGAAAGAGATGAATTTTTAAACCAAAAAGAGGAATTTTCAACAAAACAGTTGAAATTTCAATCAAAAAGGAAGCAACTGAAACCGTCCTATAAAAATAGAAATACAAGGCAAATAAATTACGGACAAGAATATTATGTGAGGGTGGTCGAAAATTTCATTTTAAAAATCCTCTAACTTTTCCCGACAAATTTTTTCTTTTTCCTGGCCAATAATTAATTCAGCGTAGAATAATTTATCAACGGAATGGAACAATTTCAAATTAAAATTTAAAAATTTTAAATTTGATTGATTGGTATTTAAAGTATCCTTCATAGAAGTTTCTTGACTTTCGGACATTTTTTTTCATAATCCCTGACTTTCCCTGACCAATGAAAGTCCCTGACTTTTTCCTGATTTTGATTCTATCAAATACAGTCGCAGTTTTCGGAATAATTATGAAAAGGACATTTAGAAAAATGTTAAGTTTCATATTGTCAAGTTTTATTTTTCAAAAAATTCCTATATGCTTGCTTCCTGAAAATTATTTCTGGATTTCAAATAATATTAATATTTTAATAACGCAAAACCTAGGGATTAGAAATGATTAGTTAAAATTATAATAATTGATTTTTATTACAGTATGTGCTAGATCGTGGCAAATAAAAAAGTTTGATATCAGAACACGATTGCGTAACATTTTCAACTTTACTTAAATAACATAACTTTTTCACAAGTTATTGATTGGCGATGGAAAACATATTATTTACAAAATTATTATGATTTAAAAAATTGATATAATAATTGTTTCTGTATGTTTGAAATATCATCAATTCGATTATTATCAAACATAAGTGTACGAAGAACAAACATTTCTTCAGAGTTTAAGAGTTTATCCATAAAATGAAATGAATGAAAAAAATAATAATTTGCATTTACTGGGAGAATGCCTCATTTTGTAAGGTTCCCAAAAAAAATAAAAAGACTTCGCCTTAGGGAAAATTCTCTACATTTTCTGTAAGATTCCACAAAAATGTAGGGAATTTTCCCAAATCTGTTTTAGGGAAAATTCCAAAATTTATTTTCGACGCCTCCATTCAATATGAGTCTATGTGCTGACAGCGCCGTGTATGAGACTATGCGCTGTGTATAAGCATAGGGAATAGTCTCATACAGAGCTCTGTTAGCACATAGACTCATATAGAATGGAGGCGTCGTTTTGTAATATTTCATAAATTATTTTAGTGAATTTTCCCCAAGGCTTAGTAGGGAAAATTCCCGAATTGTGGTGTATATTATCTCCACACGATTTTGAGGAAAATTCCCGCGAAAAGTTTTTACAGTCTATATATACTTAAAAACACTGATCCTAAAAATTAAAAAAATATATATTGAAACATTATTGAAAAAGAACAGATATAAATTAAATACAATACCGCAAAAACACTGCTTAAAAATAAATTTTGCTTATTAGTAATACTAAATTTAAGCCAATTTTGTTTGTCTTTACCTTGTGGACAATGAAATTACTTTACAAAATATAATAGAAATGTTAGTATATATATAGATCGATTAGACTTTGTATTCATTTTTTTAGTAGTTATCCAGCGACTTTAGAAAAAGTTTATGAATTTAAAAGGACATGGCACTCACTAGCTACAACAGAAGCAATTTTAAGGGTGTCTTCTAGTTTCGAGGTATCAAAAAATCGATTTTTTTGCATATTTCGAATCTAGAAGTTATCATAAACGTGCCCTGGCATAGCCGATTATATCGCAAGTTTTTCTAATCATGTTTTATTCCATCATTTGTGTTTAAACGCGTTTTACCAAAAGTCGTGTTTCAAAAAAGTTTTGGCAAGAGTTTGCTCAGAAATATTGGGAATATTGGGTCATTTTTTCAAATTGTTCAGCAGACATATAGCATCACTTTTTTTTGTTTCCGGCAATCTAAATAGCCGAAGCCTTACCACTCATTCGACATTTACATTTTTGCATTTAAAGGCATATAAGTTTCTAATTTAGTTATTTTATTTACCAAAAATCCAAAATCATGTTTGATGTATATTAATTTTCTGTGCAGAGATTCATCTTCTAAAAGTGATTGAGTTATTTTAATAGATTTAGCATCAGAGAGATTAAAACGTAAAATTACTGATTTAACATATATGAAAATTTGCACATGATAAATAGCTACAGATGTCCATGAACGCCAACGAGTAATTATGGGTTCTGGTGGAAATGATCATTTTGGACATGCTTTATGGAATATAGCAACTGGAAAAGCGGATTCCCAAAATACACTTGTTACATTAGAAATGTATTTATCGACTTTTACGTTGTAGAATGAGCGAATTGATCTATTTCTGCACGCAGTAGTTTTCCTTTCGCAGACGATGCATTCATTATTCATTATTTTGTATAAAAAAAATATATGTATGTGTATAAACAATTTTTCAGTATTTAAAAATTTCAGCATATTAATTGCCGTACCCAGGATAATTCAGTTATAAGGACATTGGGGAATTTGAAGTTCACGCCTGCCTTAACGGCGTTGGATGTGAAAGCATGGAACGGATGAATTGATATGCAAAGCTCTTCTGAATATGCATAATCATACGCATGGCGATATCGAGGGCCATGAACTCATGCTTTATCCGTGGAACTACCTCAAATGTATAGAGTAGAACCGGGACGGCAAGCATGTTAGTCGCAGAAACCTTGTTCTACCCCGACAGATTGGAGGACCAAATCTGTCGAAGGATACGCATGTATCTTCTTAGGAGAGCGTCCTTTATTGATGTTATATGCTGAATGTAGCTCTCAGGGACGCTTAGGTATAGGTAGGTCTCTCCAGCGTCAAGTTATCGAATAACACTCATATCTATGAGCTCAAGGACCTCGCAAAAGCCAGTAAGTTGTCCTCGCTTCAGATCTGGAGTCCACACCAATCACTCCTGCGTACATGTCGATGCTTAAATTATTCTGAGGCTGTCTTGCATCAGAAGCATAGATCTTCAGGTCATCCATATAAAACACAACACTGACATTATGCTTGCAGTGATTAGTTTTGCTGCAGAGGTACCCAGGGGAATCGTGTAGTTCGAGAAATAGTGGCAGAAGTGTGACTTCTGGACAGTGAGGCTCTCAGTTGTGAGACTCTCTTTTCCAGATAAGATAGGAAATTTAGTTTTCCGAAAGGGCATTGAATTTCCCTGTGTATCTCACTCTGCCTGAATGGACCTTCAAAGTTTCCAACAGACATATGATAAGTCTGAGAGGTTGAATCGAAAGCTTTCAGGTAGTCAATCCAAGCCAAGGACAGGCAGCGCTAATGAACTGCTGCGTCTTCGCAGATGCATCTGTCAACTAGCAGGTTTACTCGGCAGCCTAATACACCTTTTTTTAAGCCACGTTCGTACATCTCTCTCCACATAGGTCTAATTTTCCGAATAATCCTACCGTTCAGGATAGCTGTAAAGATCTTATACAGCCTATTCTGACAAGTTATTGGCCTGCAGTTTATTGGGTTGCACAAGTCGCCTTTCTTCAATCAGAGTTCGGTGCGTCCTAACACCAGCCACTGAGGAATGGGCGTTTCGGACTTCAAATATGAGGTGAAGATGCGAGCTAGATGCTGGTGCAAAGAAGTAAACTTCTTCCACCAGAAGTTCCTCATTCCATCTGGTCCAGCAGCGGGGAAGTTCTTCGTGCCTCTAAGGGCACAATTCACAGCAACTGCAGACATACAACTCAATTCCCAAGAGAATTTTTTAATTACAATGAAGCAACTGGATATTGAATACAATTCATGTTCGAATTAAGTTGCGTTTCACCAGAATTGTCAACCGACGATTTAATTTCGCAATTGCAGTCAATCGATTTCAATTGAATCATTTTCTTCAGGGCCCTTGAAGCGGATGATATTCTTAATGTCATATTTTAATTTCAGTTGTTGAAAAGTCTCAACCTCGTCGTGCTTGGGAGGATTTTTGACAGAAAAAGGGAGATCGCTGAAGATTGTCACCAGCTTTGACTTGTTCAATGTGGAATGGTAGATCCTCAGTTGGTGGGCGAACCTTCGAAACCTTTCCGTGAAGGGCCTACCAAATTTTATGTAGTCAATTACACACTGAACATGGGACACATTCTATATTGCCGAGCCAATATTTTTGTTTAGTTGATGCAGGCGTCTTTGGGCATTTTAATCCATCCTCGGTTTTAGCCTTCGGTTTTAATCAGCCAAAGTTGTTTCCGCACTATGAACTGCTCTATTAATGATACACAGGTCGGACCCCTCCGAGATATTCTCTAGTGAAGGGAGGCATCCATTTTAGCCAGTTCTTAGGATTCAGGAGGAACCTGGATATTAATGTTCCTTCTTGTCCTTCTCTTCGTCTGCGGCTTGCTCATACAGCGGTTGGGTAAGCGTTTCGCGTACATATCCCTTTTTTGAGAGGTAGGCGACTTGATTTCGCAATGATTGATGCAAAACGGGCTGAAGCTCTGGGTGTTTCTGGCACCACAGAGTGTGGATACGCGCCATAAAGCTCCCTTGAACAGGGATAATGCTGACATCGTAACAGTCGAGGTAGCAGTCCAGCAAGTCATCCTTGAGTAGATTCGTCCACTCAGTAAGGACGTTTAGCCTGATCGTCATCGTGTTTCTATCTAAATTATTTTCAGCACCCCCAACTCTAGGGTTGCTGGCAATGTTTGTATTTATATATAAATTATGACTTGGGTAACGTGAAAAATGAAAAAAATTTTAATAAAAGAACGTTATTTTGTAACATTTTCAACCTTATTGAAACAATAAGAAGACAATATTATGAAAAATGTAAACAGGCTATATCACTCCACCAGCATAAAAAATTCACAAGTCTCTACTTCAAAGTAGAAAAAACATAATTATTTACACACATCTGTTTGAACTTGCTTTACTCACATTAGAAAAATTTCCACACGAAATTCAGTAAAAAAACGTTAAATGTCGCGTCCGCAATTCGATATCGAAAACAAAATATTCTATTCGTAAAATGCTAACATATGACTATGTCATAAGTTAAACATTCAATTACTAATACAATTATTAAAATTTTCCTTCATTCCGATTTAAGGAATAGAAATAGGAATAATACTATAAATACCAGAGGTTCGAAATCTGTGGATGATAAAAGAATCTTCACATCTGGTTCGTTGACTTATAGTCTAACATTATAGGTTAATATAACCAATTACACATTACATAAGACTAAAAGTAAATGCTCGCGGGCTAAGTGCTCGTTCACGTTTTTAGATTCATCTTACCTCACATTAAAAATATAAATAATTTAAAAATAGATTCTCAAACCAATTTTTAAATATTTAGTTAAATCATGTTTGAAACAATAATAATGATTAATAATTTCGAACTGAAAGGGTTTGATTTAAAAAAATATTTATATCGAACGAATTTTAATTGAAAACTTTCCAAATCATCCAATTTTATATTGGATCAAATGTTGAGAAGAGGACAATATTACGAATGGAATGAAAAGGAATTGAACGTGTATTATTTGTAAATAAACGTGATTAAGATTCAATAATTTGAAAATTAAAGTGTTTAAAATTGAAAAGTTCGTAATCAGAAACGCTTAAAATCGAAAAATTGTAGAGTCAAATTTTGAAAATTGAAAATTTTCATTAGAAAGGAGTTAAAATTGTATAATTTATAATTCCAAGCGTTATAAATTAAACAATTTTATTTTGAATGAAAGAATATCGAAATTCACTGATCGCAGATTAGAATTTCGAAAATAAGATAATTTCAAAGTGGTCTAAATTGAATAATTTCAGATAATAATTTTGAAAATTGGATCATTTAAGCTACCAAGAAATTGAATTTGTATTATTTCTAGTTAATAGAGGTCGACATTGAATAGTTCAAATTTAAAATATTTTATTGAAATAATTTTTTAGTTGATTCGACAAATTTTTCTAAAATTAAAAATAAAATCACCCTCATATTCACCGTTAGAAATTAAAAGATATTTAATTATAAACCTTTAAAATTTAATTAATCTAAAAAAAACTTTGAAGAATGTCGTAATTTTGAATAGGAAACATTCAAAATAAAGAAAATATCTACTGCGGAACATTGAAAATTGAACGAATCTAAACTTCATTAAAAACTGAAAATATTAAAACTTTTTAATGCTCAAAATCTTAAAAATTTAAATTATTTAGGGTACATTTAAAATTTTAAAAATGAAAACTTGTGAGAGGGAGAAATTTTTTAAAGTATTCGGTATAGAAATTTAGAAGTTGAAAATTGCAAACGTTAAAAATTAATAAAAATTTTTAGTTTATTGAGCTATCAATTTCTGGTAGCTCTAGTTGTATCTATTTTGATTTTAAACAACACAATGTTTAACTTTTCAATTTTAGATGGTTTAATATTTAACACTTCATTAATGATTATTATTCATTTTTGAAATATTTAAATCAAATATTTTCCAATTTTAGGTTATTTTTTTTCAATCTTCAAAAAAATCGGACAATTCATGATATGACATTGAAAATTAAAAATTAAAGAAAAAGACTACAAAACAAGATCGTGAGATTGGAACACTTTCAAATTAGAATTAATTTAATTTTCAATGCCTAGTTTGAAAATCTTCCAGTTATCAATAGTTGAATTTAAGAAATGATTGTCTTAATTTTTCATTCTTTTGAATTTATTTCGGAAGCATTTAATTCAAAATTGTTTCATTACAAATCCTTTAAACCTAAAATTCTGTACCTATCAAATTTTTTAATTTGATGCTCTGTCATTTCGAAAAATGTAAAAAACCAGACACTTTTGTACGTTCAAAATTGACACCAAATAATTTAGATTGTTAAAATATAAAAATATAAAATTTAACACGGACTGAAATTGAAGGTAAACAATTTAGAATATTTGAATTCAAATTATTTTGAAAACTTTCAATATTCAATTGTATAGTTTGCAAAGATATAATAGTGATATTGTCCTGAAATTTTTGATATTTAAATTTGAAACTAAATTATTGTGAAACTGAAAATTGGAAACATCCAAAAATTAAGAAATTTAATACCAAATATTTACGAGTTCAAGCTTTAGAAGCAAAAAAACTTTGTTTTCAAAGGCTTAACCATTAAACTGCCTTGAAATTGCGAATTGGGGACTATAATTTGAAATAGAAATCAGAGAAATTTTAAAGATGATATATAACTATTATTGACAAGTATCGTATAATTAAGCATGATGTTGAAGACAATTTTATAATTTACTTTTTATAAAATTATTCTCATTTAATTCTATTTGAATGTATTCTACGTGTTTAATATATTTCTTATTACTATTTGAGCAGTTTATATTTGGAATTATTCGAGCTTTCTTATTTAATGATAAATTATTAATTTTAATTTGGAGGAAAATATTCCACTACCATCAAGGAAATATGTAGCACATATTCTGGTATTTGGTTTTCTGATTATGTCTGTACCAAATAATGAGTATGTCAAAGTATTGAATCCACAATATTTCTCATTCGACAATATTTATTTAGAAAAATAAATGAAACGCTGTTGTCAGATAGAAGTAAAAAAGCTATTATTCATATCAGTCCTCTATCGATTTACTGGTGTTACGAAATTTAAAAAAAAAACAGGTTTCCTTCATCAGTCATTGCGTCTATTAAATCAAAATGAAGATAATAACTGGCGTTTTTCTAATTACGTTCTACGTTTTTCTACTTTTGCAATGTAAGTGTAATATAATATTATAATAAGAAATTGTTGTTATGTTTTCTATGGTAGAAAGACCGAGGATTATAATTATTATTTAAACAAATCTTTTACTATATAAAATTCAAAATTGTATACTTGAGGCTAGCTATTACCACAGGCGAAGTCTGGTTTAATTTTAAGTTTAAAATTAAATTTTTCAACTGAAAATTTAACTTTTTCACTTCTTATTATATATTCATCTTTTTGACTTGAAAATTGATCTTTTTGGTTCAAATTTTGGACAAAATTCCGAATAGCTGAATTCTCCAATTTTCTTCAAACTCTGTACACTTATGTATTTTGACGCGCTGATCACGAATATGATAGTGGAAATTTGCGAGCGTTTATCGAAACCAATAACGCAAAATTTCACAAAATCTTTCAAACAAAAGTTATGGATCTCATCGAGATACATATTTTTTGTGATACACATGTTTTTACGATCGATTGTGCCAATACGCACAATATCTCGAAATGTTCTGAATACAAGTTGTAGATCTCATCGAATTACATTTTTTTTAAATATTTTTATTTACGAGTGATAGTTTTCGCGGAAATTAGTAATACATCTGGTGCAATGCAACAGATTTGAATGATTTGTTTATTAACAGATTTCAATGCAATAAGCGACAGGTCATTCTCTACCGTCCGCGCCCATAGTACTTACGGGCGTGTGTTTCTTGCGCCAACTTATTATTTTCGAGGTTTTATTTTCCCGAGTCCCAATCAAGATGGATGAAACATATAATATTTTAAGTTTGAGTATGGTTGTCCAAAAAAGAGAAAAAACATTTTAGTGGTTGCGATAAATCAAACTCATACCAACTGAACGATTTTGCTCAAAACACAAAAAGAAGATGGCTCTTTTGGAATCTGAAATCATTTGCGGCCAGTTCTTGTGTTATAAAACAGGCACGTATTGTCACACTCATACCGTTGCGGAAAATACGTGGTTTGAGAGGTGCCACATTTTCGCAGCGGCCTGTATGCTCATTTCTTACTGTTTCGCTGTAGGCTTCAATTTTGAACAAACGATCAGGAAAAGCAGCATTGTGCACGGTCAGTCGATTTTTTAGGAAACTGTTGCGGACCGCTTCTCTTTTTGTAGGGAGATATGCATGGTTGCTCTTGACAGTCACTTCGAAGAGAAACGTCGCATCGGAGGTGTCGGTGAAGTAGTTGAAATAGATTAGTGCAAGATGGGCCGTCAAAACTACGAGCGAAGACGTGTAGTGGAAGGATAATGGATCCTCGGAATGATCCACAGAGGACATCCCTACAACTATCGGTTGGAAATTTGTCCCGATGATAAGAGAGATCAGGCTACTTGCAAGGGTTATATTAATCTTGAAGATCATGGATTCGTTCACCAATCTGTGAAACATTCCCAGAAGTTTGTGAATCGCGATACCGGAGCGCACACTCAAAACATAGAGTCATCTTGGCGATGGATGCGACGATTTCTCGCACGAGAAGGAGTGCACAAGAGCAATCTTGCAGACCGTCTCTGTGAATTTTTGTGGCGGTGACGCCTTCAGAAAATAGGTGCATCCGTGGTAGCGGGGTTCGCTAAAGTGCAAGGTGGATGCTGGTTGGCTACCAGCCTGGCATGAGCGAAGCCAATCAGATCCTGGTACCGGTACCACGCTCTGATTGGCCGAAGTCGTGGCACGAGCGAAGTTTGATGTGAAAATCCCGTGTTCTCTGCAACGCATTCAAATCGGGCCTGTTTCTTTTATTATTATAAGAGCATAAGAGGAATACATATTTAATATTATCTTAACTAAGAGATAAATTTGTTGTGATAATTCTTCTTAATCCGTGATAAGGCTTTAAAAAAAATCAGCCAAAACGTCACGTAACAGAAAAGTTGAATTCTCTCTTAAAATTTGTCAGTACGCTGGCGGGCGACAGGGTTTGACCAACATTATTTCTGTAACCAGTTACAGGGGTGTCTCTACCCCCCCCCCCCCGAGACGTTGGAAAGGGGCAGGGGTTTGATTACAATTATTTCTGTGGCTAGTAACAAGGGGTGTTGTCCGCTCTCACGAGGCGTTAGAAACGTTCAAAGAAAAAATGTGTAACTCTATCAGATCTACAACTTATGTTCAAAATATTTCGCGACGTTGTGCGTATTGGCTTAGATAAATGCAAAAAACCATTACTTTCATCGTTTTTTCATGGCTTCACCATGAAAATTGCCTTGCCGAAAAATTTCACTATTATACTCGTAATCAGCGCGTCAAAGTACATAAGTATACGGAGATTAAATAAAATCGGAGAATTTAGATATTCGGAACTAGACCCGAAATCGAAAAATTATAAATTCTAAAAAAGTATCCTGTTTGGTTGAAAAATCAACTGCTTTGTTGAAAATTCGTATTTTTGCTGATTTCCACCTGTTATTAATTTAAATAGAAATCGGTTTTGGTTGAAGTATCAACTATTACATTTTTCGTTGATAATTCATCTCTTTGATTGAAAATTCAACTATTGATCCCCGTTTTAAATAGTTGTGTGTGTGGGGGGGGGGGGTGCTTATCTATACTCCTCCGTGGTGTGGATACGGATATCCCGGAATGCCGCTGATGATACGGATGGACAAGGTACGAGTTTCCTATTAGAAGGAGAGGAAGGATGGGGGGGGGAGGGTTCGGAACGGTAGCGTCACTGGTTTCTAGGCTGTGGCGGTACGGTACGTACTTCGGCTCGTTTAGCTAAGTAAGCGTCGAGCTTGTGCATATTTTTCGGCACGCTCTTCTGGCTAGTGGGGGGGGGGAGATATACCCTCTTGCCCCCGCTCTGCATGAAGCGTTGCCACGCGCTCAGACCATCCATAGACGATGGATGGGAGACAGACTAATGGGCGGTGAGTGCACCTTGGTTTTCGTTTAAAAATTGGGGGGGGGGGG
>CAKNYM010041073.1:0-15633 GCA_932195095.1 Andricus curvator
GAAATTAATCTTCTTGTTTGAAAATTCATCTTTTTGGTTTAAAATTTAACTATTCCAGTCAAAGATTTATCATTTTAGTTGAAAAATCATCACTTGTTAAAAATTCATGTTTTTGGTTTCAAATTTATCTATTGCAGTTGAAGATTAATCATTTTAATTGAAAATTCATGACCTTGGTTGATTTTTTTTGTAGAAAATTAATTATTTGAACTGAAAATTTAACTATTCCATTTTTGGTTGAAAACTGATCTTTTTTAGTTCAAAATTCAACTATTTGGTTGAAAATTGATATTTTTTAGTTGAAATTCAACTATTTGGTACCTTAGAGACAAATTCAAGAAATTATTTGTTATGTTCTTAGTATTATTTAATTATTCAATTAATCGATTATGCTAATATATTTAAGAATATATTGTAATATAAGTTGTCAAAGCTTTCAAAATTAAACATATTAATTGAAACCCTAGAAACTGAAAAAAACATATTTCGAGTTCATTATTTTAAGTAATGTAGGAAATAGAAATTACATTCATTCAAACTGAACAAAAAGCAAGAAAATTGGCTTCACGATTACTGGGTCGTTCATCTTATTTGGTTGAAAATTTGATTGTTTTTCGTTGAAGTTTAATCTTTTTGGTTTTAAAACTCGACATATTGGTTGAAAATTCAACCATTCCGTTAAAAATTCAACTTTTTTTTGTTAAAAAGTAATCTTTTTTGGTCGAAAATTCAACAGTTTTGTAGAAAATTCGTCCTTTTGGATTCAAATTCATTTTTATGGTAGGAAAACCATCTTTTTTGGTTGAAATGAGTAAATAACTTTTAAATTTTAATCTGAAATTATAATTTTTTTCGTCCATAAATGATTCCATGTTAAAAATGTTACAAGATTAAAATTCTGGTCTCTGAAAATTAATGGTCAGGGAAAATGATAAATTAATTGGTCTGGGGAAAATCATGGAATTTTGAAAATGAAGTTTTGCGACCACCCTGACTAAATAATCTGTAATTGCTGAGATCAGTGCAAAATATGCAAAGATCAAAGTTCTTTTCCGCATAGCTACCTTATTTTGATATTATCAAGTTTCTTCTAACAATCACTCACAGATTATTAAGTTCAGTATCAAGATGACAGAAACATTTCAAGATAATACTGTTACGAAGTCGATAAAAAAAGAATTATATCCTTATATCTATAATAAGGTCAGGCTTGTTGTTACTAATTAATGATTTTTCCATTATATACAGGACTGTAACTGACTGTTTCTGATACTGTTATGCAACCTTTCTATTTCTTCAACACACGGTGGGCACGAGGATTTGCCACGAGGATTGCACCATGCTCTTGACTTTCGTATACTATTTAAGTGTCACGAGATTCGAGATGGATTTTTCCCAAATCGGATGTTCAATAATTTTTTAGCACTCAATAATATTTTAAAAATCGGTATTTTATAGTAAAACTTTTTTCATTAGCACGATTCCAAGTTGATGCAAGAACATAAAAGATTCCTTGGTTCAAGACGAATCGATTGACCTGTAATATTAATATATTTTATTAAAGAGTAGGGAAGTTATGGTAATTTATATATTTTGAAAATCGGTTTTTTATAGTAAAACTTTTTTCTTTAACATAATTTAAAGTTGATGCGAGAATAGAAAAGTTGTGTTCATTCAAGACGAATCGATTGACCTATAACATTGATACATTTTATTGAAGATTAAGGAAGCTATGGTAATGCATAATATTTGAAAACACGGTTTTTTATGGTAAAAATTTTTTCACTAACATAATTCAAAATTGATGCAATAACGGCAAAGATTCCTTGATTCGAGGCAAATCGATTGATCTATAATATTAATACACTCTATTGAAGATTAAGGAAGTTATGCTCATTTATAATATTTGAATCATCTGTTTCAAACAGAAAAACTTTGTTCATCGACATAATTCAAAGTTGACGCATGAATAGAAAAAACTTTTTGATCACAAATTTTCAAATATAATAATTCTAATAATTTTTGTAAAGAAATCATAAAGCTGGGAAAGGGATAGGGTGCGACAGAACTTTTCCCTTCCCTTTTCCAGTTCGAAAAATTATCATTTCGAATACAAAATTTGATTTGTCTTATTTGTCTTTGTATTTAAAAAATTGTTTGTATTATTTTGCAATTTTGTATTTTTTGTCAATTTCTATTTTTAAATTGATCAAAATGAAGACTTTGGTTTGTCTATTATTGAAAAAAATAACTAATGCTTCCTCCTGAGGTCTCACAGACCATTGTATATATTTATCAGGTGGCGGCTTGACCGGGAAACTGGAAAATGACCGGGAATTTAATTAAAAACCCGGGAATTTACTTCTGATTGCAGAAAAATTCAAGTTTTCATTATTTTAATAATCGTGGTCAATTTAGAAAAGTGATTTCTACTTTATCATAATAATAAATCATAATTTATTATTTAATTTTTATTATTTTCCATTATAAGAAAAACTTTTTGCACTTTTTTGTTCTGTGAGATTTTTTTCGATGACTTAGTTTGAGAATCGAATTGATGATAGCCCAAACATACAGAAAGAATCATTTTATCAATTTTGTCAAAAAATGGATTATCGCGTTTTATTCGCTTACTTCTACTTTATCTTGACTTGAAACAGCGAATTTTTTAAAAGAATTATAATTCGGATTTAGAATAAATGAATTTAAAAGAATCCCAGTTCCAAGTCAGAATTTGTAACAATTTGAAATTTCCTTCTTTCAAAATTTTATATAAAGAAAGTGCTTCAAGTAGTTTTTAGAGTGGAGGCAATATTTCAAAGAAGAAATATTTCTGAATTATAATAGAAAAGTTTGTTACATTGTTCGTTGCGAATTCATCTTTCTTTAGTTAAAAATTCAACTACTTGGTTAAAAGTTAAACTCGTTTGTTAAAAATTATTTTTTTCTTGTTCAAGATTCATCATTTTAATTGAAAATTCATGTCTGGTTCAAAATGTAACAACTTCGTTGAAAATCAATTTTTTTAAATAAAAATTTAACTATTCCAGTAGAAAATTTAACTATTTTGATGAAAATCCCTTTTTTTGGTTATGAATGAGATTTTTAACAGAAAATTTAACTATTATATTTTTGGTTGAAAATGTAGGTATGTTCTTCGGATGAAAACTCAACTATTTCGTTGAAAATTGATATTTTTTATTTAGAAATTAAACTTTTGTTTAAAAATTTATGTACTTTGTGAAAAATTTGCCTTTTTTGTAGCAAATTAATTCCTTCAACTGAAAATTTGAATGTCCATTTTTGGTTAAAAATTGATCTTGTACAAAATTCAAAAATTTGGATGAAAATTTGTCTTTTTTAACTGAAAATTCAACTATTTCGTTGAAAATCCACAAAATTTGTTCAAAATCGATTTTTTAGTAGAAAATTATCTTTTTCTTTGCAAGTTAATCTTCGTGCTTAAAAATTCTTCTTTTCGGTTAAAAATTCAAGTATTCCAGTTAAATATTTATCATTTTAGTTGAAAATTCATATTTTAGGATGGAAATAAAATTATTCAATTGAAAGTTAAACTCTTTTGTTTAAAATTAATTTTTTTGGTTGAAGGTTCATTATTTTAATTAAAAATTCATTTCTTTGGTTGTAATATGAGCTATTTGAATGAAAACTTTTTTTTTCTTTGGATGAAAAGGAATTTTTTCCGAAAATTTCACTAGTTTGTTGAAAATTTGTTTCTTTTTTGGTTGAAAATTATTTTTTTTTTAACTGAAAATGTAACTATTATTCCAGTTGAATATTCCATAATTGTAGATAAAAATTCATCTCTTTGATTGAACATTCATTTTTTGACTCTAAATTTATTTATTCAATTTTTGGTTGAAAAGTGATATTTTTTAGTTGAAAATTCATCTCTTTGGTAAAGAAAATTCAGTTAAAGATTTACAATTTTAGTTGAAAATTCATCACTTTGTTTAAAAATGTAAGTATTTTTTTGAAAGTCAGTTTTTTTTGGTTGAAAGTTTTTTTTTTTTTTTGAAAGTTTTTTTTTTAACTGAAAATTTAACTTATTCGAATTGAATATTCCATAGTTTTAGATGAAAATTCTTCTGTTTGGTTAAACATTACTTTTTTTATCTTAAAATTTAATTATTTATGTTTTGATTGACAATTTATCTTGTTTAGTAAAAATTAATTTGTTGTTGGAAATGCAACTATTTCAGTTGAAGATTCGTAATTTTAGTTGAAAATTCATCAGTTAGATTGGAAATTGAAATATTTTCTTGAGAACCCGTTTTTATTTGTTGAAAATTAAGTTTTTCAACTAAAAGTTTAATTATTCCATTTTTTTTTGGAAATTGATATTTTTTAGTGCACTGAGCGAAGAATTCCCGTGTAGTTCGGGTTTACACCCCAATAGTTCGGGTGGTTTATCTTTTTTTTTGTTTCACACGAAGGTTTGGTGCGCTTGCACTACTGAGACGTGCGATCACCCGAACCATTCGGGTGCTCAACCGAAACAGCAGCAACCGAAGTGGTGGGGAGCCCGCCCCAATGCTTGGGGAGCTTGCACGAATGATTCAGGAGATTCGAGTCGTGAACCGCGTTGGATGTTGCGCGTTCGACGTTTGCGCATATTCGCTAATGGCCGCAGCTGATGAACATCAGGTTCTTCCCGAATGTCACTCTTTCTAGGTTATGTCGAATTTATTGTTCATCACTCATATTTATACTAACGGAGCATTCTAAGATTAGGTAAATCACATAATTGAAAACTCGATAATGTACATGTAGTGCTTTAGGACAGGGTTGAACTGTAATCATCAACGTGTAAGATTTTTAATTGATTCCAGTTATCTAACGACCTTAATCATTCGTGCCACTAGCCGAATCATTCGTGCAAGCTCCCCAAATATTGGGGCGGGCCCCCCACCACTTCGGTTGCTGCTGTTTCGGTTGAGCACCCGAATGGTTCGGGTGATCGCACGTCTCAGTAGTGCAAGCGCACCAAACCTTCGTGTGAAACAAAAAAAAAGAGAAACCACCCGAACTATTGGGGTGTAAACCCGAACTACACGGGAATTCTTCGCTCAGTGTGGAAAATTTAAGTATTTGTTTCAAAATTAATTAATTTTACAATTGGTTGCTCTGTTGTGTTAAAGGGTGTTTAGAATGAACGTCATGAATTAAAATAAATGTTTGCAATTATGAATATGTTACTTTTAGTTGACCTTGAAAATTGACAAATTTGACCGGGAAAAACCGGGAATTTGAAATCATCCGCCAAATCGCCACCCTGCTTATATATAATTAAATAAGTTTAAAATTAATCAATTTTATCAACTTTCATTATTAATAATCTTTTACACCAGCGGGTGGAGGGACCCATCTATCAGAAGCATGGTGCGGTCTGAGAGACCGCACGTCCATGCGTTCCGTAATCTGGGGTACCCGCATCAAGCTCAAGGTTGTTTGTGTGTAACATCTTGCGTTTTAAATACCTTGAAACAAATTGAAACAGAAATATGAAATTGGGAAGCTATCGTGGTCGTGCGGTCTCACGGACCGCGTATGAGCTCTCAATTGATATTACTCACCAATTACACGCAGGACCATACGTTTTTCACCTAACTCGGCAAAAGAAAAACTGAAATTAAAGCTCAAATAACGGCTGACTCGAGGAAGGCCAGGGGTGAGAGGGACCCACATATCAGAAGCGTCGTGCGGTCTGTGAAACCGCACGAACATACTTGAAGGTTAAATGAGTGAAATCTCACTGAGACCTGATATAAAATATTATATAAACACGTGAACATGATACTCGAAACTGATAAAAACTGATTTTTTTACCTGTATGACGATTCCGTTTAGCTTTAATGTTAACCAAAAAAAATGGCTTTTTTCGAAACGCCCTATTATTTATTTAATTAATAGAAATTATTTTCTATAGCAGAACAATGCTTTTTGTATATTTCATACGAAATTCACTTGTTTCGTGAAAACTCTGGCATCTTATTCCGTCATGTTACGTGACTTGAATGTTCTGCCAGTATCTAAAATTGAATTTATATTTTTCTTCTCGGAATTTCTTAGAATTTATTCTCAGTCAGAAAATGTGAAAAATAAGGACATGCGAAAAATTCTCATTTGTTTCTGATTATATCTTAAATGTAATCTGAAATTTCATCCAAAACGAGCATCATCAGTCGCGCATGTAGTTTTTCGATTTGAGGGGAAAATAATTTTTAATAAAAAATAAAAATTTCGAATTTAACCATTTATTTTTGGGTTTATTTGTTTTTAAGTTTATATAAATATAATTTTCGTAAGATTCTTGAGAAAATTCAAAAAGATTTTTGAAGATTTCAGATATTTCAAATCAAAATTTCAACAAATTAGTTAATTTTTAACCATATATTTGAATTTTCAAACAATAGAGATGAATTCTCAACGAAAAATATAATACTTTATATTTTAATCCAAAAAGATTTGAATTTTAAGTCAAAAACGGATGAATTCATACAAAAAACGAGTTTTAAAGAAAATAGTTGAATCCTGAACCAAAAAAGATTTGAATTTAAAAACTAAACAGTTACAATTTTAATAAAAAAGATGATATTTCTACCAAAAAGACGAATTTAGCATAAAGCTGTTGAATTTTCAAGGAAAAAAGATTTTTCCTTGAAAAGAAAGAAAAAAAATGTAGGAAAATTATAACTTGAAGGGGAAAATAATTTTTAATACAAAATAAAAATTTTGAAAAAGTATCTGGAAAGTTTCTAAGAATTTTATTTTTTATTTTATAGGATCTTCCAAATTTTTAGGAAAAATTTGACTCAGTTTAAAAGATATTTAGGACTTTTTGACGCCTGGAAAATATTTAAAAATATTAGATAAATTTTCGGAAATATTTTAAAGTTTTTAAATTTTTTCAATCTCTTCAAAATTCCAAAAATTCATAAATATATTTTTAACTACTCAAATTTTTCCTAAAATTGTCTTGAAGTCTTTCGGATTCATTTTTGACAATTTTGGAAATATTTTTTAATGTTTTAATATCTTTTTAAATATTATCTATTAAAATCTTCAAAAATCTAGATTTTGTTTTAAGTTTTTTTTTAAATCTTTTCGAATTTTAAATTATTTTTGAAATTTTTTAAGAACTTCTGAATATTTTTTACAAAGGTTCGATTTTTTACTCAAATTTTGAAAAAGTTCTGCAAAAATAAAAAAATTGCCTTAAAATCTTTCAGATTCGTTTTTGACAATTTTGAAATTCTTTTGGAATGTTTTGAAATCATTTAAAAAGATTTCAAAACATTCCAAAAGATTTTCAAAATTGTCATTTTCTAGAAACCTTTTAAAATTCTTAAAAAGATTTAAATCTTTTATTCCAAATCTTCGAAAATCTGTTTATTTTAAATTTGTTAAAATCTTCTTAAGTTTAAAATTATTTTTGTATCTTTTCAAAACATTTAGATGTCTCTTAAATTTATTCGAATTTTTTCTAAAAATGTTCAATCTTAAAAAATTGAAAAAGTTTGCTTTAAAATGTTTTAAAATTCGATTTACACTTTCCCTGGAATCTAAAAAAATATATTATCTTCAAACCTTTCTAAGCCATTAAAAAGCTTTAAAATCTTCAAAAATCTACATTTTGCTTAAAATTTTTTAAATCTTTTCAAATTAAAATTTTGTTTTAAATCTTTTAAAAATCTCTAAAACTTTGAAATATCTTTTGAGATAATTTAAGGTTTTCCTATAATTTTTTTAAGTCCTGCAAAAATTGAAAGAATTTTCTTAAAAACTTCCAGATTCTTTTTTCCGACATATTTTCAAAGATTGAAACTTTGAAATTAATCTTTTAAAATAAAACCGAAATCACTTTCAATTTTCTGGTTACGGGTACCGAAAATTTATACTGTTCGTAAATAAAGAACATAATTATTTCCCAATATTAAAAAAACATTCACTAAAATTTTCTCTTTTATCAATAATGTTTAGAAATATTCAGAAATACATTTTATCATGAAATAAAATTACTCATTCGGAAATTTTGTTTTACTAAATTGATGGTTTAGTAAATTCTTAATCTTTATTAATAGATAAATACATACAACCTCGTTTAATGTGGTCAAGGAGTTAGGAATAAATTATCCTTTTGTCATTTTTAAAACATTTGGTTATTGCCTTTATTATTAAAGAATCATTTACAATTTAAATTACCTATTTTAGAAGTAAATTTTGAGAATAAAAATTCCTCATTCGGAAATTGTGATTAAGAACATTGCAGAATATTACAAAGGACAAACCGAAAACAGCCACTTAAAGTCATATTCACGCAGTGTGCAACCAATTTTGTTCCTTCAGTTTTATTAAATAGGATATTGCAGATAAGAACGGGGCATTTACATACTAATTGGATATCTTTGATGATGTATGATTGTAGGTACATGCTGCAGTTTACAGATAAGAAAATAATCTTGACTCGTGTTACACAAACAGGAATTTGTTTATGATGAATATAGTGATGAATGAAGATCTCTTGAGCAAAGTCTGTAAAGAATCAGATTCACTGTTTATCCTTTGTTTTTTCTGTATTACGACCCACACTATTAAAATTAATCAATCCAGAGCAAAAAAAAACAGTTTTAGATTCATACTGAGTTTGTTAACTCAATTTGAAAACACACTTGATTCCATATGGTGGGTTCTTTATATGGTCCAGTCGGAGGATTGATATTATGTTTGAGGAGAGGGATGCTCCCGGTTTTAGTATGAAAACCCGAGAGAAATGCTGATTTCGAGACGTAATTGTCAACACCGGAATTTGAAAATTAATCTCCGGACATCCAGGATTGTGTTCAGGAACCCAGAACTAAAGGGCTTAGACTCTTCAAATTTGATTTTGGATCTGATTTCCTCGACTAATAGGGCGCTATTTTTCGAATTTTTCTCCGTGATTGATGAAATATATTTGGTGTCATGATATATAATGTTGATTCGAACTTTGAAGACGTCAAAGCTGCAGTAGATACCGCGAACTCAGTCGAATGTTTTCAACAATGTACTCTGATGTTCTATAATGGTCCAACGTTCCAAATCACATTTGCCTCGACCATCGCATCTAGTTTCGTCGAAGCAGGATGACGCCCATAAGACTTGTTCATTTCGACATCCCTCAAATTTCCCTCTGCCACAAAAGTTTTCTTCTACTTTTACTGTATTTTACACCACTTAGGAAGCTCAATCAATAATTACAAAACAGTATGTCCTCCTTTTGCCCAGATAGGGGGTAATCAGCATTGTACATGGAGAAAAATGGATATTTATCCTTAACATCTAGATGTTTCATGTTAACATATTTCATGTTTAACTATAGGACAGCCATTTAGATGTTACAGATTAGTAGCTGTGCATATCAGAGATATGCAATGTAGAGCATCAATCATTTTACTCTATTCAATTTACAGCATGATTATCATTTGTAAAAGTCATCATCATTTTTCCACAAGTTCACATACGACAAATAACATCGAAAGACATTTAGAAGCTTCATTAACCGGCCGACAGATGTTTGGCGTGTTAATATCTGTATGTTTGATGATGCTAATACTATATTTTGAACATCTACTATTGAATATCCATTTTTCCCCGTGTATTTAGTTTGTATGATTTGGTACTGCTATTTTATTATTTGGTACAACTGTTTTCTTAGGTACTGGTAGTAATTTAATAGTCACTGCTACTAATGAAATTGATGTGCCAATTAATAGAATAACAGTAATATATCTTACAAACTAAATAGTTGACCTAACTAACCATTTTTTGTCAGTGATCTTCGATTCCATTTGATAAACGTCTAAAATAAAACACAAAACATACAAACATGAAACACTTTAATAGACTTCAGAGTACAAAATGCTACCTCTCAAAACAGGGAACATAGGGTGATTTTCCACGAAAATAGGGGAACAGTGTCGGTAAAAATTCTTTTAAATAAAATGAATCTATAGGTACCATATTGAATTCGATATGAAATGCTTAAGATTCCAAGTCTAAATATATTGCATTTTCAACAAAATAGTAGAATTTCCAACAAAATAGGAAATTAATTTTAGACCACAGTTGTCTTACAACCAAATAGTGGAACTTTCGAGCAAAAGAGAGGAATTTTCAACAAAATAGTTGAAATTTCAACCAAATGGTCGACTTTCCTAATAAAAAAAATTAAACTTCAACCACAAGCAATTTCATTTTCAAACAAATAGTTGAATTTTCAACCTATAAAGGTGAATTTTCAAGCAGATAGTTGAATCTTTACAAAAAATTAATTTTCAACAAAACAGTTGCATTTACAACCAAATAGTTGAACTTTCAAGCGAAAAAGGTGAATTTTCAACCTACAAAGATGAATATTCAACCAATTAATCGAATTCTTAAACAAAAAAGATTAAGCTTCAACTAAAAGCAGTTGGATTTTGAAACAAATGGTTGAGTTTTTAAGTCAAGAAGATGATTTTTTTACAAGACAGTGAAATTTTCAATCCAAAAAGACGAATCTTCAAGAAAACAATTACATTTTTGACCAAAAATGATTAATTCTCAACGAAACATATAATATTTGATATTTCAACCAAAAAAGGTTTTTAATTTCAAGTCGAAAACAGTTCAACTGCTTTGCTCAAAATTAATCTTTTTGGGTTGAGAATTTATCTTTTTTGGTTGAAAATTCAACAACTTGCTGGAAAATAACTTTTTTGTTGAAAATGTATATTTCTGGATTGAAACTTCAACTGTTTTGCAGAAAATTCGTCACTTTTGGCTTTAAAATTCAACTGTTTTGTAGAAGATTTACCTTTTTGGTCTAAAAATTCTAGAATTTGTTTCAATTTTTTACTTTTTTTACTGAAAAATTTTTTTTGGTTGAAAATTCACCTGTTTTGGTGAACATGAACTTTTTTGTTAAAGATCCATATTTTTGAAATGAAACCTAAACTATTTTATGGAAATGGTTGAAAATTCAACTGTTTCGTTGATAATTGAACTATTTTGTTAAAGGTTGTTTTTTTTTTTTTAAAGATTTATCATTATAGTTAAAAATTTATCTCTTTGGTTGTAAATGAACATTTTTGTTGAAAATTCACGTTTTTGGGTTAAAATTTCCTTTTGTTTTTGTTTCAAAATTCAACAATTTGGTTGAAATTTTGTTTCATTCTTAACTGAAAATTCTTTCTTAGTTGAAAATTCATCTTTTTTGGTTAAAAACTCCATTACTTCTTGAAAATTAATTTTTGGTTGGTTGGAAATTAATATTTCTAAATGAAAATTTAAATATTCCATTTTTATTGAAAATTGATCTTTTTTTAGTTGAAAATTCAATAATTCTGTTAAAAAGTCATCCTTTTTGGTTAAAAAATCAACTGTTGTGTTGAAAATTATTATTTTTTTAATATAAAAAAAAAACTAGTTGATGAAAATTCATATTTTCGAGTTAAAATTTCAACTGTTTTAAAGAAAATTAATATTTTTTGCTTGAAAATTCAACCATTTGATTTTTTGTTTTGTTTTTTGACTGAAAATTTGTTTTTGGTTGAGTATTCCACTATTTTCTCTAAAATTCATGTTTTTGGTCGATTTCGTTAGTTTTTTATACTAAAAATTATATATTATTATATTTAGTCCAAAAATTCTAGAATTGGTTTCAATTTTTTACTTTTTTTACTGAAAAATCTTTTTTGGTTGAAAATTCAACTGTTTAGTTGATAATTGAACTATTTTGTTAAAAGTTCTTTTTTTTTTGTTAAAGATTTATGATTCTAGTTAGAAATTTATCTCTTTGGTTGAAAATGAACATTTTTGTTGAAAATTCACATTTTCGGGTCAAAAGTTCCTTTTTTTTTGTTCGAAAATTCAACAATTTGGTTGAAATTTTATTTTTTTTCTTGACGGAAAATTCTTTCTTGATTGAAAATTCATCTTTTCTGGTTAAAAATTCCATTACTTCTTGAAAATTAATTTTTGTTTGGTTGGAAATTAATATTTCTAACTGAAAACTTAACTATTCCATTTTTGATTGAAAATTGATAATTTTTTAGATGAAAATTCAATAAATCTTTTAAAAACTCATCCTTTTTGGTTAAAAAGCAACTGTTGTGTTGAAAATTAATTTTTTTTATACAAAATTCAACTACTTGGATGAAAATTCATATTTTCGGGTTAAAATTGCAACTGTTCTCAAGTAAATTAATATTTTTGGCTTGAAAATTCAACCATTTGATTGTTTGTTTTGTTTTTTGATTGAAAATTTGTTTTTGATTGAATATTCCAATATTTTCTCTAAAATTCGTGTTTTGGGTCCAATTCGTCAGTTTTACATTTTAAATATTTTTTGTTTAAATATCAACTAGTACATTTTTCGTTGGAAGTTCATCTTTTTATGATTGAAAATTCAACTACTTGGTTGAACTACGTTGTTAAAAATTAATATTTTTGGTTAAGATTTATCTCTTTGGTTGAAAATTTAACTATTTTGTTGAAAGCTCGTTTTTTGGGGGTTGAAAATTAATCTTTTTTAGTTAAAAGTTCAATTTAATTTAATATATTACCCACATTAATTTTACTTAAAAGAATTTACTTCCCTATTTTTGTGAAAAATATCGTTTTGAATCAATCCCATTCGTCACGGAAAAACGGTGCAGGCTCATTTTTCATGTTCTCAAAATGAAAATATATTTTATACTTGAATTTCAAAGCTCTCATTTGAAAACAGCTGCATTTTTCAGGATTGGCGTTTAGCTGCGTTTTCATTTAGACTTTCATATTTTTGAATTATCCCATTTTTATAGTGAATCAAAAAGTACAGATTAGATATAAAACTAACTGAAAGGCAGACATGAACAAAGTTGTGAATTTATAAACCAAATACCTCTTAACAAATTAGTATCGCCTAGAAATTTTTTAATACATTTCCAGTCATAATTTTAGCACAAGCTTTTAAACTGATTTCAGCTTTTGATCTATTTTCAGGAAAGAATCGTGCGGCATTTGAAAAGACAATTTTAAAAACGTTTCACATCAGCACGAGTTACTTCATATGTCGTGGCTGGCAAATAAAGATCAGAGTTTTTGAAAAGATGAAATAACACTTCGGCTGTCCAATAGAAGAACCTATATTAGGGACACCATTGCCATAGAGATTATTTTCTCGTGCCCTATGACAAAAAATAGTCTCAAGTTTTTCTGTTGGACAGCAAACTTTATCATCTTAAAACAGACACAGAAAAAACAAAAGGCAAAAAGCTGATCTTTTATTTTACCCTTGTCTGAAACGCTGTTTACCTTTTGTTTTTTCCGTGAATATGTACCATTATTTTATAATTTGATGTGACAATTTTTGTTTTCATTGAGAACGGGTGATTATAGCTGTTTTCAGACTGGTCCTTGAATGGGAAAAAGGGAAGAAGGAAAGTAGGGTCTGCGCTAAATAAATGGCGATTTGCCCGATGTTCATCCACAGGACAGAAATACAAAATCCCTTACTGCCTGGTCGTTAACCTCGCGAGTTGTCTCTTAGGTTTCTGTTCTAACAGAAATATGTTTTGTCTGTTGTATCGGTCTAGTTCACACGTGGGCAGCTTGGCAATGTTTATTTTATTTTCAGAGCAAAAAAAGAAATATTGAAAATGAGAAGCTGTTCGTCTTCGTCAAATTCATTAGGCTCGTGGAGAATACGATATATTTAAACATATCTTGTTAAGCTCGAGGATGCCAGAAAGCGAAGTTGAGCAGGGTGTCTAGCGATTCCTAGGGAAAAAATTCAAGCTCTTTTTCCAGGTTCAGAATACAATATTTGAAAAAATTATATACTCAACATTATTTGCCACGTCTTAAATTTATGAAAATGTTGTTTACTCAAAAATTACAAAAAGTAAGCAAACAATACATGATAAATTCATTCGAGATGATTCCTCAATAGATTTGACAAATGCCGTATCTCAAAGGAATTAAGAGTTGGAAGAAAACTTCAAATCGTATCAAATAGAGGAAACCATCTAACTGATTATCCAATATTATCGAGTTATTGAATCTATAAGCTTTTTTAAGGTTACATCATTTTTAAAACGAGATTTTAATGGCCCTGGTGGAAAAATTTGTACAAAAAAGTACAGAAGACTAAAACTATTTTTACAGGAATCTACAAATAAATACAATAAATTACAACCAAAATTAGAGGAAAGTACAACTTTTTTCTAATATTGAGACGAATTTTGTACTTTTTTTGTATGTGTTTGGACATTGTTGTATTTTAATGTAGTTTTAATTTTCTGCAAGAATTTACAAAAAATTACATCTACAGGAATCTGCAGGAATTTACATGTTTTGCAGCTAAAAAGTTGTTCTTTTTCGACCTAGGATGACAAATATTTAGACTGTTGCAATAAGATAATTTTAAATTAAGATGTGTACACGATCGCTATTACAAATAAGCTTCTATGTTTGAACTTTAAAGGAATGATAGAATACTAAAAGACAACGGTGAATAATCGTTATTAAACAACAAAAAACCTTACGTTTGTAGTTTTTAAACATATATATATATATATATATATATATATAGCAATCGATTGGACATCATATATGTCATTTAAAATTATGTCTTCTCAATATTTTCCATCCTAGGTCGAAAAGGAACAACTTTTTGACTGCAAATCAAAATTGAACAATTGAGGAAGAATTGATCACGGTCATTGAAATTAAAAGGTTCGAACTCTTGAAGATAAATATTTTTTTACTTGAAGTTATCAAAACTGAACTTTTGTATTTTAAACTTATTAAATTCAAGCTTAAAAAAATGTTAATTCAAGCGCTCAATAATTCTCGTGTATAAAATGGAACCTTTTAATACTTTTCAATTGAAAATTTTTTAATTAAAAGCCGCTAAACTGAAAAAATTTTAATTTTAACTTTTATACATTGTACAGTTGAAAGATAAAAAAAAAATAAAAATCCACGCTATCATTTTCAATGCTATGAATTCAAGAATGAATCAAAAAAATTTCAAAATTATATCATTTTAAGCAATTTTAAGCTAGAAACATCAATTTATACATTAAAATTTGTTTTGAAATCTTTCTAAATATTCTCTTAAAAAATTGTTTTTAAAAAATCATTTAAAAATGTAAGTATTTCGTTCAAAATTTATTTTATTTGGTTAAAAACTTATTTCTCTGCCGTGAAAATAAACTATTCTATTTTTTGTTGAAAGTTTTTTTTTTTAGTTGATAATGTATCCATTTTGTTGAAAATTTTCCTTTTCCTGGTAGAAAATTCATCTTCTGGGTTGAAAATTCAACTATTTGTTGGAAAATGTATTTTTTTGGAACTTTGTCTTTTGTGGCAAAATATTAATCTTCTTGGTGACTAATTCACCTTTTTGGTTAAAAATTCAACTATTAGGTAGAAAATTCCTTTAAAAATTAAAATATTTGTTTGAAAATTCATGTATTTTGGTAAAAAATTAATGTTTTTGATTCAAAATTAATTTGGGTGGTTGAAAATTTAACTATTTCGTTGAAAATTTATTAGTAGATAAGTAAGGGGGTTTCTAATGCAAGATTCCTACCTTACCGA
>CAKNYM010041073.1:30633-42239 GCA_932195095.1 Andricus curvator
TCGGTAAGGTAGGAATCTTGCATTAGAAACCCCCTTACTTATCTACTTTTATTTTATTTGATTAAAAACTTATTTCTCTATAACTTAAATTTAAACTGTTCTATTTTTTTTTGAAAATTTGTCTTTTTGGTAGCAATATAACCTTCTTGGTTGAAAATTCAACTATTAGGTTGAAAATTCCATTAAAAATTGAAATATTTGGTTGAAAATTCATGTATATCGTTAAAAATTATTATTTTTGGTAGAAAATAAATCTTCTTAGTTGAAATTTCATTTTTTGGTTTCATTTTTTTATTGAACATTGATTTTTTTAACTAAAAATTTACCTATTCCGTTTTTCGTCGATTTTTTTTAATAGACATTTAATCTTTTTGGTTGAAAATACATAAAAAAACTTATTTATCTAACTTAAAATTAAACTATTCTATTTTTTGTTGAAAATTTTATTAAAAATCAAAATATTTGTTTGCAAATTCATGTGTTTTATTAAAAATTATTTTTTTGTGGTGGAAAATGAATCTTTTTGGTTGAAATTTCATTTCTTTGGTTGGAAATTAGTTTTTTTCAATGAAAATTAATTTTTTTTAACTAAAAATGTATTTATTCAATTTTTCATCTAAATTTAATCTTTTTTATAGAAATTTAATCTTTTTTATTTGAAAATTTATCTATTTTGTTGAAACTTTGTCTGTTTTTGGTAGAAAATTCATCTTCTGGGTTGAAAATTTAACTATCTGTTGAGTCAAATTAAATCATAATGACAAACAATCATTTTCTGAATTTAAAAAAATGGATTTATCACGTTTGATTCGCTTACTCCTCATTTATCCTGACTTGGAACAGGGCATTTTAGAAAATGTTATCGTTTTTATTTTAGGACAGGTAGTTTCCGTAAAGAAATATAATTTCACTTGGATCAGGACATTTTTGACATGGAACGGAAATTTTTTAATAGAATTATAATTCGGATTTAGAAGAAAGGAATTTAAAACAATCTCTGTTCCAAGTAAAAATGTCACAGAAAAATTTGTTACATTGTTCGCTGCGAATTCATCTTTCTTTAGTTCAAAATTCAACTACTTGTTTAAAAGTTAAACTCTTTTGCTAAAAATTATTTTTTTGGTTTCAGATTCATAATTTTAATTGAAAATTCATCTCTATTTGAAAATTTAACTACTTTGATGAAAATCAATTTTTTTAACTAAAAATTTAACTATTCCAGTAGAAAATTGAACTATTTTGCTGAAAATCCGTTTTTTTTGTTAAAAATTAGATTTTTATCAGACAATTTAACCATTCTATTTTTGGTTGAAAATTTATCTGTTTTGGATGAAAATTCAAGTATTTGGTTAAAAATGTTTTTTTTTCATTCAGAAATTAAACTAATTGTTTTGAAAATTTATGTGATTTGTGAAAAATTCGACTTTTTGTAGAAAATTGATCTTTATGATTGAAAATTCATCTTTTTTGTATAAAATTTTACTATTCCAATTGAAGATTCATCATTTTAGTTGAAAATTCATCAGTTAAATTTTTGGCTTAAAAAATTAATTTTCAACCGAAGTGATGTATATTCAACTATGAAGATAAAGCTTCAACTGGAATAGTTGAATTTTCAAACTAAGAAAATGAATTTTCAACGAAGAAGATTAATTTCTACCAAAAAAAGATGAATTTTGAACAAAATACACGAATTTTCAACTAAGAAAGATAAATTGTCAACTAGAAATTGACTGGTTAAATTTTTAGTTAAAAAAAATTATTTTTCAACCAAAGAGATGAATTTTTAACTAAAATGATAGTTACATTTTCAAAGAAAGAGATAAGTTTTCAACTAAAATTATGAATCTTCTTGCTTAAAAATTATTATTATTATTTTTAAATTCAACTATTCCAGTTGAAGCTTCATCATTTCAGTTGGAAATTTATATTTTACGTTCAAAATTCAACTATTCCAGTTGAAGATTCATCATTTTAGTTGAAAATACATCACTTTAGTTGACAATTAATTTTTTTAACTGAAAATTTAACTATTCCAGTTTTGGTTGAAAAATTATCTTTTTTAGTTTAAAATTCAACTATTTGGTTGGAAATTTGTCTTTTTTAGATCAAAATTCATTTTTTCGATCGAAAATTCAACTATTTGGTTCAAAATTAATTTTTTTTTAAATGGAAGATTCATCATTTCGGTTGAAAATTCGTCTTTTTGGTATAAATTAATCTTCTTGGTTAAAAATTATTATCATTTATTTTTAAATTCAACTATTCTAGTTAAAGATTCATTTTTCTGGCTTAAAGTTCAACTATTCCTGTTAAAGATTTAGAATTTTATTTGAAAATTCATCACTTTGTTTGAAAATGTAAGTATTTTTTTGAAAGTTAGTTTTTTTTTGTTGAATGTTAGTTTTTTTTTGTGGAAAGTAGTTTTTTTAACTGAAATTTTAATTATTCCAATTAGATTTTCCATAGTTTTAGTTTAAAATCCTTCTCTTTGGTTGAAAATTAATTTTTTGATTGACTATCTTTTTTGGTAAAAATTAATTTGTTGTTGTTGAAAGTTCCACTATTTTAGTTATAATTCGAATTGTTCTATTCAACAAATTTTTAATAAATGTAAGTGAAATTATTGAATTTTTATGCATAAATAACAATTGAACAATTATCAATTTAGAGCAAATTTGAGTTAGTTTAAGAGATATTTACAAGTTTTGAGAAAATCCAAACTTAATTTAAAACTGGAAAATATTTTGAAAAATAAAAAACTAAATTTAGATTTCTGAAGGTTTCGAAATAAATTTTGAAGCTTTTCAAGGATCTTTATAGGTTTTAAGAAAGTAAAAAAAATTCTTAAGTTTGCTGGGAAATTTAAAAGGATTTGGTATTTTGAAAAATCAATTTTAAGATAATATTTAAAAAGATTTAAAAAACAAACTTTTTTATCTAGTAAGTGACAATTGAACAATTATTCATTTGGAAAATAATCGAGTGAGTTTAAAATATATTTAGAAATTTTAAAAAGATTCCAAAATAGTTTAAAACGTGAAAAGATTTCAAACCATTTAATACACCATGTAGATTTTTGAAGATTTCGAACACAACATTTATAAACTTTTTAAGCAATTTAAATGGTTTTAAATGAACAAAAAATGTGTATCGAAATTCCCAGAAATACTAACAATAATTTTTTTTTGTTTGGAAAAATTAATTTTAAAAGAATATGTAATAAGATTTCCAAAATTTTCAAAAAAGAATCTGGATGATTTTAAGGTAATTTTTTTACTTTTGCAAGATTTTCCAAACATTTTTTGGAAAGTTCGAGTTCGAAGATAATAAAATTATTATTAGATTCCTGAAAAATTTTTTATTATTTTTTTGAAACAAATTTTCAAGCAAATATTTAAAAATATTTCAAAACAAATTTTAATGTATAAATTAATGTTTCTAGCCTCAAATTGCTTAAAATGATATAATTTTGAAAATTTATAAATTAAACGTATAAAAGTTAAAAATTTGCAGTTGAACGGCTTTCAATTAAAAAATACGCGTAAATTATTGTGCGTTTGAATGAACAGTTTTTTAAGCTTTAATTTTAAAAGTTTAAAATTCAAAAGTATGTTGAGTGTCAAGAGTTCGAAACTTTTAATTTCAATGCCCGTGATCAATTCTTTCTCAATTGTTCAATTTTTATCATCAGTCAAAAAGTTGTTTCTTTTTCAACCTAGGATGACAAATATTGAGAATATTGCAATTACATAATTTCAAATGACATATATGGTATCCAATCAATTGCTGCATATTTGGAAAAAAAAACTTCAAACGTAAGGTGTTTTGTTTTTTTAATAACGATTATTTATCATTGTCTTTTAATATTCTACCATTCCTTTAAAGTTTAAACATAGAAGATTTTTGTAATAGCGATCATGTATACATGATCGCACTTTAATTTAAAATTATCTCATTGCAATATTCTAAATATTTGTCATCCTAGGTCGAAAAAGAACAACTTTTGGGTTACAAGAAATGTACATTCCTGTAGATTCTTGTAGTTGCAATTTTTTTGTAAATTCTTGTAGAAAATTAAAACTACAATAAAATACAACAATGTATATAAAAATGCAAAAAAAGTACAAAATTCGTCTCAATAATAGCAAAAAGTTGTACTTTCCTCTAATTTTGGTTGTAATTTATTGTATTTATCTATAGATTCCTGTAAAAATAGTTTTAGTTTTCTGTACTTTTTTGTAAAAATTTTTCCACCGGGTGTACCTGGAATATCAGAGTGGTCGACCCCTCGGCAAAAAAGTATACATTGAATACATTGAAAATGATGTGTTTCATTCCACATATGATTTGAAAAAAATTCTCCCTAAATCCGGGCGACTAAAATTGAATTTAATAGTATGTGTGCATTGTTTCACATCCCTCATGATCTCCGATAATTTATTGACAAAAGGTGTGCATTTTGCTAGACAAGCCCGACTCTTACTCCTTCCCTCAGCAGCCAATCGTCGGACGCGCAGTCGCGCGGAACTGCTCGATAGTGGGTGTCTGCTCGACTCGCGCATGCTACTGTCTCTGTATTTTACTCGGGGCTTAATAAATGTGGATTGTGGATGTTGGGGTAGGTCCGCCGACACATTCTCCTCCCCAATCCTTCGACGTCACAAGTCTCTTCTGAAAATCGAAGTCTTGCACTCCGGTCAGTGCACTGTGCGGTTCAATCCGCTACCGAAGTTCCTCCTCCATCTTTTTAAAATTCTTCAATTTTCGAGTCATGTCTTTTCACCTCCATCCGAGAATTTAAATGATTCCTAAGTTTTTTGTTTCCAAATCCCCGTATTGAATCGTGAAATTCTTGAGAGCAAACTTTATCAAAGAAAGCTCATAATTCCATATTTCAAAACCTAATTGTATGTTCCATCCTTTGGCAACAAACTTCATCAAAGAAAGTCCATCAACCTTATAAAGTCGTTCCTACCATTCATTCTCTATTCCATATTTCAAAACCTAATTCCTCAAAAATCGTTCCAAAAGACCTAAATTCGTAAAATGAATTTCTCTTGGGGAAACGGGTTTCGTTTGAAAATTGTATTGGATGAAACAAGTTCGATGCTCACCAGATGACTGAGAGTGGTGTCGTTGAAAATGGAACAGTTGTTAATGACGGGACGTCATTAAACCAACAAATTAGGCATCAGTTTGAACGGCCGGTTCACACCGGTTCGGAACAGATGATGGTGTTGCGACCAAAGCGCGAGAAATATTGCGGAAGCCGTGGAGGAGGATCTCTTTTCAAGTGGTTGTGGACAATTAGCATCGCTTAGCGTTCAAGTGTCATAAAACATAAACGCCAATATATGAAGACTCGAGATTGAACATTTCTGAGGTCACGATAATTTGATGATCTTCTGTCAAACCTCGATACAAGATTAGTTCAAAGTTTCAAACATGTCCGAAAGTTTTAGATATACGTGAAAATTGGGTAAAAATGAGATAGCCTTTATGAAAAGAAGTATTTAGATTTTTGTTAATTGTTGTTTTGTTATTATTTATGAGAAAGATTGCAATTGAACTGTTTAGAGATTTTTAGTTTGTGGAGAGAGAAAAGAAGAATCTGCTGTAACATAATGTAAGTTTTTGGAGAAGGTGGTTTCATTTACCATCATTCATTTACCATCATTCACTTTTGAATTGTACAAGCAAGGGCATTGTAGACAATTGAACAATACTTTTTTTTCGTTCTGCATTTTGCTTTTTCCACTGGGTACGTGAGCTAAGTGCGACCCAATCAGGGTCGTTGAACTCTACTCGTATTATAACATTTGCTATAATACATATAGCAAATTTTATTGATAGGAATCATTATTCAGTTTATATCAATTAAAAAATTTCGGTAATTGTTTACGTTGATGGCTTTTCTGAATTTTAGAGTAAACTAGAACCCCTTCTTTAGAAAAAAACTCGGTTTATTTTCCGACATTTTGTTATGGATTTTACAGAAAAACTTATATGATTAGAAAACGTTGTATATGATTTACAGAAGTTTCCTTATTATAGCAAGAAAATTCCAGTGAATTCACTATGAATTACACAATTTTTTGCACTTACTTACAGTTCTTTAAAATTGGCAGATTTTTTTTTCATTGACAAAATATGACTATCCGCACGCGTTTGTAATTATCTGAAACTGTAGTTTTAATTTTTTTTTTAACATTTAAAAATGTACAGGGTATTTAAATCAGTTATTGCTCGAATCATCCTGTAAATTTGACTTTTGGTTTCAGGATTTTTCTGCTAATATAATTATTTGATTACATTTTTTTAAATTTTCGCTGATTGTAAATAGCGACTGAAAAACCTTTTTTGGTTTAAAATTTATTTTCTGCTTGATGATTCTTCATTTTAGTTTAAATTTTTTTTCAAAATTTAACTATTTTGTGAACATTTTTTTTAAATTATTGTTTTAACTGAAAATTTAACTTTTCTATTTTTGATTGAACGTTAATCTTCTTCAATTGAAAATTCAACTATTTGGTTGAAAATGTCTGTATTTTGTTGAAACTTTATCTTTTGTGGTATAAAGTCAAAAATTAATCTTTTTTGGTAGAAAATGATTTTTTTAGTTCAAAATTCATTCCTTTGGTTTGAAAATTAGTTTGTTTTATTGAAAATTAATTTTTTAACTAAAAATTTAACTATATCATGTTTGTTTGAACATCAATCTTCTTCAGTTGAAAATTTAACTAATTGTTTGAAAATTTTTGTATTTGGTTGAAACTTTGTCTTTTGTGGTAGGATATTAATCTTCTTGGTGACTAATTCACCTTTTTGGTTGAAACTTCATATATTTTGTTAAAAATTAATCTTTTTGATAGAAAATTCATTTATGTGGTTGAAAATTAAAGCATTTCGTTAAAAATTTATTTTATTTCCTTTAAAACATATTTCTCTAACTGAAAATTAAACAATTCTATTTTTTGTTGAAAATTGAAGTATTTCGTTAAAAATGTATTTTATTTCCTTTAAAACATATTTCTCTAACTGAAAATTAAACAATTCTATTTTTTGTTGAAAATTTTTCTTTTTTAGTTAAAAATTTAAGTATTTCTTGGATTTATGTATTTTGGTTAAGAAACAATTTTTTCTTCGAAATTGCGTCTTTTTGGATTGAACATTCATGTATTTTGTTAAAAATTATTCTTTTTTGGTAGAAAATTAATCGTTTTGTGTGAAATTTAATTTCTTTGGTTGAAAATTCATCTTTTTTGTTGAAAACTAACTTTTTAGGTTGAAAATTCCATTAAAAATTAAAATATTTGGATGAAAATTCATCTATTATCTTAAAAATTATTCTTTTTTGGTAGAAAATTACTCATTTTGGTTGAAAATTCATTTCTTTAGTTGAAAATTTGTTATTTTAAATTGAAAATTAGTTTTTTTTTAAATTGAAAATTACTTTTTTTAACTAAAAATTTAACTATTCCATTTTTTTAAATATTTTTTTTAACTGTTTCGTTGAAAAATTATTTTATTCGGTTATAAACTTATTTCTCTAACTGAAAATTAAACTATTCTATTCTTTTTTGAAAATTTATTGATCTTTTCCAGTGTAAAATTCATCTATTTTGTTGAAAATTCGTCTTTTTTTTGGGTAGAAAATTCATTTTCTGGTTTGAAAATTCATCTATTTGATTAAAAATTTAATTTTTTGATTGAAGATGCATCATTTTCTAAGATCATTTCTTAAAATATGTTTTTGGTGGAAATATTAACTATTACACTTTTTGTTGAGAATTAATTTGTTTTTATCAAAGATTCATCAGTTTCGTTGAAAATTTAACTATTTTGCAGAAAATTTCCTTTTTTTGGTTGAGAGTTAATTATTTTAACTAAAAATATAATAATAAAATTTTACATTAATAATCTACTTAAATTTTGATCAGTTCTATTATGCACACAAATGTGAAATTCTTTGCCACAGCCCTTCAACTGAAACTCAAATATTAATTATGTGTGTTAATTTTGCAATATTGTTGTGTTTTTTTTTAGAAAAAATACAACTTTTGTTGTAAGAAATTTATAAAAGTGAAAAAACATAGTTGATTATTTTTGTATTTTTTTGTTTGTTGACAAAACACAAATGTTTTTTGGTCTCCGCCGACTGATATTTTACGTTTGGACTAGAAAGAATGTTTTGCAGAATCTTTTAAACAATTCAACGAAAAATTCGGAAGTCATTAAAGTAAACAATTACCAAAATTTCTTATTCGGATCAAATTAAAATAATAGAAGTAATAGAATAATAATAAATTAAAAATAAATAATAGAATCAAAATAATAGAAAAATGGCCTCGCATTACATAAGAATTTATTTGTGCTGTTTGTAATGTTTTTCTTCTATTTTTAGACTATTATTGATTTACAACAACCTTTCAGTAAACAAATCGATATTGTCAACTAGGTATTCTGTGTAGAATTCTTGCCAAGTTTTTAAGAAAACAATCGAACACTGATCCGGATTTAGAATTTACAATATTCAATTTTAAAGAGAACTGTAATTTGAGATTTTTCCATTTTTCTAATTGTGTTATACCATCTAAAAAGAAATGAATGCTGCACTACCATCAGAAATTATCGCAATTTTCGGAAATTATCGTGGCACCAAAAAATCACTGATGACTTTGAGACATGCTAACTCTGTCGGAAATGAGACGAGACATTTTTTTTAAACCATTAGAAAGATTATGAAATTCAACGTCGAATGACCCCTAGCAGGGTTATTTCTGACTATCTGAAGAACATATATCACGTGAGAAGTTTTTTAAAAATGTTCTCGAATCGTGTACCTCGACTTCAACTTGTGTCATGACCTAGGAGAGTTGTAGCAAAAATCTGAAATTTATTTCACACAGTCTTTGAAGTCTTATCTTTAATTTAAGACAATAAAACTTAAAAAATCGTTACGGGTTCCCGAGATATGACTGAAAAAGTCCAAGTGTGTTTTTAGTCGGCGTAACCAGCAAGGCCGGTCGACAGCCGGTGTTCGCCAACTGAAACGCGACGCAGACACGCTTGGACTTTTTTAGTCATATCTCAAGAACTCTTTAATATTTTTAAAGTTCTCTTAGCTTAAATTAAAGATAAAATTTCACAGATGACGTCCTCTAAATTTCTGATTTTCTCTAAAACTTTCCTAGCCGCGATTCGAGTTGCTGTCGAGAAACAAAATTTGCGAAATTGTTGTATTTGCTTAAAAAACTTCTCACGTGATATATCCTCTGCAAGAAGTCAGAAATAAATCTACTGGGGGTCATTTGACGTAGAATTTAATAATCTCTCTAACGTTTAAGAAAAAAAATGTCTAACTTTCTTTCCGACCGAATTATCATCTTTCAAAGTCATCAGTACTTTTTAGTGTCGCTCGCGCTACCCTTGTAGATAATTTCCGACAGTAGTGTATATTAATAAATAAATAATTAAAGAGATATTTATTTGAAGAATATTCAAATGCAAATGTGGTTGAAAACCAGGTTTGGTCTAACTATTTCTGTAACTGACTCGCAGAGTTCGGTTTTGGATTGGAATCCATTCAGCAAGAATTTATTCGTTTTTTCTTGTTCTTTTTAGACATTTGGACAACATCTTGAGTGCAGACTAGCGCGAGCGTTTTAAGATCGTTTCCTTCTGTCTTCGTCTTGGCCAATTGACTCATTGTCAGTCGGTCTCGCCGCCCCCTGGGTTGCTACTTGCTATAAACAGGCAGAGTCGCGGCTTCGCGGCTAACCAATTCAAGCTCCACTCCCCTCGCTCTCGACCTGCAGTTGGACCTCGAGCATCGCGTGCGACAGATATCAGGCGTGTTTCGACTTCCCAATTTCGATCCCTCTACATCTTTTCTTTTTTACCCCTTCATCAGTTTTTTTCACCCCACCGGTCTTTCTCTTTGGTACCGGCCCAATCAGCCTGGTCCAATCTGACCCGATTAGCCAGAGGTGTGTCTCAATTGCGGGAGAGACCCGCGAGGGCGACATCTGGTGACCTCTTCTTCAACTCTCCATCTACTGGTCATGACTTTTGACCAGCCAAGTTGGCTGTGTGATTTTTCTCTGTGAAGAACTTGCCTGATGAAATTGGGACTCTGTCAAAAACGGGGGCAAGGATTTGGATAGCGGAAGTGAAGGTCAAGAGGAAAAAGAAATGCAGTGGCGCCGACAAAAGAGAGTCACCCACGTGATCGGATCATCGAATTACGCCCTGCTTTTTGCGAGGTACCAAGACGGTACGAGGCTCAATAAACTATTTGCAAAACTGACCTTTCCAAACAAACATTCTATTTATACCTATAATTTTATTTTTATTTTATTGCATTTTTTTTATATATATTTTATTGCATTTATTCACCGGTTATATAGTGTGACATTATATAGAGGTTTTGATTTAGAGATTGTGGGAGAATTCGTTAGATTTAGTGAACTTATTTAGATCTATTTTAATAGATGACTTCGACTTAGTCTTTTGATCCTGGCACACTACGCAATTATTTTTACACTTGCATTCCTCTTGTAGGACGAGTATACACGCAGAGGCAAGACTTATACTTTAAACTCCTTTTCAATTAAAATGTCAGAGGTTTTTCTTGGCTTAAATTTGGAAAACAATCGAATTATTAGAAGCGATTTTTATTCAATCAGACTACTACCAGACGTCTCACAATATTTGAGATAAAAGTCAGACAAAATATTACCTATATTGTATTTAAAAGTAATCAAGAACTTGGCCAATTGGGAAAACAAAGTTAAGTATTTGAGATGAGAATTGTTGGTGTTCAAAGAGCATTTTTTTCTTGGGAGAGTATCGTATCAGTCGCGGTAATTAACACGTCGCGACGTTGTGACCACGGGATAATTAGTACCTCGTGCGAAGAGACTCGTTACGATCTCCTGGAAATAGTTGTTTTTTGTTGCACCGTTAGTCAATTATTTTCATGAATGAGAATTGTTTTTTTATCTTTCTTCCTACTTGTCTTTATTTGGTAATTGACAGAGCTCCAGGTGTACTTAAAATATTCAACGAACCGTGCCAAGGAAATAGGGGTTCTGCCTTCTGCTAATAGTTTTGAAGTATCCACTAGTGATAGATTTTAGTTTAAAGAGTCTCTTTATAGACCTAATTTTAAGCATACGTCGAAAAAGAATCTCAAATATAAATTTGCTGGAGTCCAAATTTTATATAATCGGCCATAAAGGACAAATAAATTAATATTTTCTTTATTGAAAGTATTAGCATTTATTATTTAAAACATTATGTAAAAGAGAATTCGATACCTCGGTGTTGAAAGAACCTCGCTCGGAGTGTACGCTCTCTGGCGGTGGTTATCTAAACTAAGCATTCTGGCGTTGGGCGTCTAAACTCTAATCCAATCTGGCGTTGGTCGTCTAAACTGTAAACCAGTCTAGCGCCAGAGTGTTTAGTTTAGACGACCAACGTTATAGTGGATAGTTTAGACGACCAACGCCAGGGTGTTTAGTTTAGATGACCAACGTTATAGTGCACAGTTTAGACGACCAACGCCAGAGTGTTTAGTTTAGATGACCAACGTTATAGTG
>CAKNYM010041073.1:62992-85464 GCA_932195095.1 Andricus curvator
TTTTTTTTTTTTTGGTTGAAAATTATTTTTTTCAACTGAAAGTTTAACTATTTCATCTTTTGTAAAAAATTGATATTTTTTAGTGGACAATTTAAGTATTTTGTTTCAAAATTCATTTATTATGCAATTTTTTGCTCTGTTGTGTTAAAGGATGTTTAGAATGAACGTCATTAATTAAAATTAATGTTTGCGTTTTGCCGCCCTGTTATTCCTAACACACTGATTATTTCTTCTCTTGTTATGTCCTCTTGCCCGTCTCTTTCCCTTCCTTCTTTTCCTCCTTTCCTCTTTTTCTCCTTTCCTAACTTTCTTCTACACACCTCCTAGTAAATCCATAAAACGTTTTTTTTATTCTACCATCTCAATATCCTGATTGTTTTTTTCTTCTTTTTCTCTCTCTATTGTCTACCTTCCAAACCTCTTCTTCCGCCCTAGCCTTCTCCGCCTCTTCTTCCCACCTTTTAGTTTCCTCCTCTTTTTTTGCTATCACAGATTTCAGTATACTTCCTTTTTCTCCTAGATTCTTTAGTACTTTTCCCTTTTATCCACTTTCATAATTCCTTTCTCACTTCCTTCTTCTCTTAACATTCCTCATCTTATTAACTCCTACCCCTTCATTCACTAACTTCTTTTTTGCCTGTGCTCTCTAATACTCTTTTTATTTCTCATGTCATTATTTCCATCTCTTTATTTATTCCCCTTGATCATCCCTCTCTATATTTCCTTGTAGGATAAACCATCCCATCTCCTCCAAGCTCTTCAACAATTTCTTTCCCTCTCCATTCAGTATCTTGTCTTTGGATTTCCTTCCTCTCCTCTTCATTCCCTTCCTTTATCTCCTGTTCGCGCATTAAAATCTCCTATTATAAGCTTATTTCCTTCTTTATTTTGTTCCATCAGTTCTCCTATCTCCTCTGATTTCTCCTTATCTCCGTTTACATACACCTCATCTTCCACCTCTCTCCTCCCATCTGTACCTCTTCTACTATTAATCCTTCTTTCATATTTTTCCTATCCTTCCCTGTTACGCATTATTTCATTATTCCCATCACCATTCCTCGCATTACTCTGCCTCTTTTTCTTCCTCTTCCTCTTTGCACTTTGAACCTGCCTTTTTCTCATTTCAATCCTGCTTAATTTTAGCCGATGTTTGAATACATTTTTATTCTTTTGAGAATGGTAGAATTGAAATCAATGTAATTCCGTTTAACTAAATGTGAATTGAAATTTATGGGGGAGTTTACCAGTCACCAGAGTGCACGATCTGTTCGGGTCGAAGTTCTGCGAAAATTCAAATTTAATATATGAAAAATAGCTTTTCTTAAAGAAATTATTAATAAAAGTTTATAATTCATTCGTAAAATAGTGTCAAAGTGCCGTGCATTCAGTTTGAATAGAAAAAATTTAAAAATCTTCTTTTTTCTTTTGGTTCAATTCAACTGTTGTTGATTAAAATTTTATCGGTTGAAGTTTCTTCTCTTTGATTGACAATTTAACTGTTTTGTTGAAAATTTATCTTTTACGGCTTTTATTTTTAAATATTTGTTGATTGAAATATCAACTATTACATTTTACGTTGTTTGTTGAAGATTCATCTCTTTGGTTAAAAGACATTTTTGGTTAAAAATTCGCCTCTTTTCAGTTGAAAAATCATTTTTCGTTTGAAAATTTAACTAATTTTTTAAAAATTCGTTTTTTCTTTTCTTGAAATTTGATATTTTTAGTTGAAAATTCAACTATGTTTTTGAAAATTGACTTTTTTTAGACAATTATTCTTCTTCATTGCAAATTTATTTATTATTTTGGTTAAAAATTCATTTCTTTGGTTAAAAATATAACTACTTTGTTAAAAATATTTGTTTGTTTTGTTAAAAATTAATTTGTTAGTTGAAAATTCCTCTTTTTGGTAGAAAATTAATCTTCTTGTTTAAAAATTTACCTTTTTGGTTGAAAAATCATGATTTTTTCTTGAAAATGCAAGTATTTTGTTCAAGCCTCCTTTTTTTGGTTAAAAATTATTTTTTTAACTGAAAATTGAACTATTTCATTTTTTGTTTCAATTTTTTTTTAGTTGCAAATTCATTTCTTTCGATGAAAATTTATCTATTTTATTGAAAAATGTTGTTGTTAAAAATTAATTTTTCAACTTAAACATTAAATATTTCATTTAAAGTTCGCCTTTTTTGTTTAAATACAACTGTTTTTTAATTTAATATTAAAATATTTAAAATCTTTTTTGGTTGGAATATCAAATATTCAATTTTTTGTTGAAAATTCATCTTTTTTGGTTCAAAATTATACTACTTTGTTAAGCAGTAATTTTTTTGGTTGAAGCTTCATTACTTTAGTTGAAAATTTATCTTTTGTTGCGAATTAAACTATATTGTTGGAAATTCAGTTTTTTTATCTGAAAATTTCACTATTCCATTTTTGGTTGAAAATTTATTTTTTTTAGTTGCAAATTTAACAATTTTGTTGAAAATTCGTTTTTATTTAGTAGAAAATTTACCTTTTTTAGTTATAATTCAAAATATTTAGATGAAAATTTATGTATTTTGTTGAAAATTTGTCTTTATATTAGAAACTAAATCTTCTTGTTTGAAAGCTCATCATTTTGGTTGAAAATTGAACTATTTCATTTTTGGTTCAAAATTTATCTTTATCCGTTGAAAATTCTACTATTTGGTAAAAAAAATAGAGAATGTTATTCAGAACTACGTAAGAAGAACTGACCAGTAATTAAAATATTAAATTTTTTCTCTTCAAACTGAATGTCTCACTCTTTTACTTCATTTTCCAAATAAAATATAAACTTTTATTAATAATTTGTATAAGAAAAGCTATTTTTCATTTATTAAATTTAAATTTTCGCAGAACTCGGACCCCAACAGATCGCGCACTCTGGTGAGTGGTAATTTATTTTTTGACCGGAAATTTTACCAATTTTTAGAAGAAAAATCTATCCAATCGCTTGAAATATCACAAATTTCATACCACATGGTATATAATTCAATTTAAAATAAGTTTGATTTTACCTTTTGTTAAATTTTAAGTGTAATTGTTAACTTTTTCAATTATGAAATCATTCAGTTCACAATGTGTCATTCTAAAATCTTTTACCATCAAAATTTTCCATTTAAGGTCTTTATTTTTATGGGTACATTTTCAATTAAAACAATTTAAAAATGCAGTTTTGAAGACTTAAATTATAAAATATGAATAGCGTTTGAAATTGCAATGTGTTGACAAAAAACATTTTAAGTTGATCCACTGTAAATATAAATGAATTGTTGATTTTTATAATTGAACTGTTTTTCGAGTACTTGAAGTTAAACAATCATTTATTTATTTCACAGGACGATTCAGAATCTGTTCAAAATTAAACAATTTACAGATTTTAACGTTAAAAATTGAACTGTTTCAATTCGAAAGCCTTAGGAATTAAACAAAATTAAACATCCGATTCAAACTTTGTAAACTATGTTAAATTTTAAAACAATTTAAAATTAATAGTTTCAGAAAAAAACTCTTCTATTAAATCTCAAATTCTATACAAATTTTGTTTCAGTAAAAAATATTCCATTTTTAACCCATTCAATTTGAACATTTGTAACGAAGAAAAAAAGCAATTTCTCAATAGTTAGCAATGTTTGACTGTTCATTTAAAATGAGCAATTATAAATGAAATATTTAAAACTAAACGATTTTAAAAACAATTGTTTGAAACAGAAAGCCTTGAATAGTTAAAATTTTAGAGAGCTAAACTTAAACTTTGCATGTTGCAATGTTAACTATAATGGTTCTATTCTTAAAAACTTTTTATTTGTTAATGAAATTGTTTAATTTTGATGTATATAATAGTTGAACAATTTTTCTTTAGAAAAAATTCGAGTAAGTTGAGATATTTACAAATTTTGAAAAGATTCAAACCTATACTTTAAAACTTGAAAAGATTTCAAACGACTTAAAACAAAATATAGGTTTTTGAAAATTTCGAATTAAAATTTTGAAGCTTTTTAAGGATTTTGAAAGGTTTTAATATAATAAAAAAATGTTATCAAGATACCTGTGAACAGAATATTTAAAAAGAATTTAAAAAATAAAATAAAAATTTTAACGAACAAATAACAATTTAACAATTATTAGTTTAGAAAAAATTTAAGTAAGTTAAAGAGATACTTAGAAGTTTTTAAAAGATTGAAAGGATTCTACAAATTGTAAAAAAATCTGGAAATTTTTGAAGCAAGTTTTTTAATTTTGCAGGATTTATTAAAAGTTTTAGGAAAAATTCGAATCATTTTAAAAGATGTTTAGAAGTTTTAAAGCTATTTAAGGATTTTAAAAGGTTTCAAGATAATACAAAGATTTTCTATAAATTCCTGGGAAAATTTAAATTGATTTTTTATTTTAATTAAAATTTTAAGAGAATGTTTAAAATTGTTTAAAAGCAATTTTTAATGTATAAATGACAAATTAAAAATTAAAAATTTGTGGGGACTCAAAATCAAAATAATTTAACTTCTAATTGCAAAAGTTTTTTAATTTGAAAAACATTTGTCATCGTTAAATTTGTAATATTTCTAACTCAAATTTGCGTAATATGATATCATTTTTAAAACGTATTAATTTGTTGATTCATTATTCAATTTAGAGCATTTTAAATGATAGCGTGAATTTCTATTTTTTTGAATCATTGAACTGTACAATTTATAAAAGTTAAAAATTCTTAAATTTGCAGTTTAGCGGCATTTAATTTTAAAATTGATCAATTAAAAAGTATAAAAAGCCTCCGTTTTATATGTGTAAATTATTGAGCGTTTGAGTTAACAAAATTTTGAAGTTTTAATTTTTAATGTTTAATATTAAAAAGAGTTCAACTTTGAATGTTTTAATTTGAAGTTTAGTTTTGAATCTAAATTTCAATGACCGTGAAAAATTTTGGTGAACCGGGAAATGACCGGGAATTTTTTTTTCGATTAAATCGGCCACCCTGGTTGTGAATCCAAAACCATGTCGTTTTTAACCATTTTCCACATTATTCATATTCATTTCCATGAAGACCTTTTTACCGGTTTCTAATTACATTTTTCTCTATAATTATTGTAATCTTCTATAGAAGAAAAGAACCAGGGACCAATTATTCACTCTAGAATATCTAATTGACAAATTGTACGTTCTGAGTTCTGGGGGAAGGAGAGCGAATCATTTCAAAGTGTCTTGCAACGTTACGAGTTTTTTTATTATCTTGTTACGCAAAGTTCCGCGAGTCGGAATAGTTATGCGACTTCTATTCTGTGTTATTATTCAAGTCTAATAGGTGCTCTTTTATGCCCTGCACTTGGACATCACAAATCAGTTTCATGTATGGATGTGATTTTCATTGCAGACTGTAAATCACTGGTATGAAACGGGTTCAACCGGGGTGTCTACCTCAGAAAGATTTACGTTTCAAAATAAAAATATAAGAACTCCCCTGGTGGAAAATTTTTTACCAAAAAGTACAGAAAACTAAAACTATTTTCACAGGAATCTACAAATAAATACAATAAATTACAACCAAAATTACAGGGAAGTACAACTTTTTTCTATTATTGAGACGAATCTTGTACTTTTTTTGTATTTTTTTGTACATTGTTGTATTTTATTGTAGTTTTAATTTTCTACAAGAATCTACAGAAATGTACAGCTTTCGCAGCCAAAAAGTTGTTCTTTTTCGACCTAGGATGACAAATATTTAAAATATTGCAATGAGATAACTTTAAATTAGGATGTGTACATGATCGCTATTACAAAAAAACTTCTATGTTCAAATTTTAAAGGAATGGTAGAATATTCAAAGACAAGAATGAATAATCGTTATTAAAAAAAAAAACCTTACGTTTGACGTTTTTTTTTTCAAATATATAGCAAAGGATTCGACACCATATATTTATTTTAAATTATGTCATTGCAATATTTTTAATATTTCTTATCCTAGGTCGAAAAAGAACCACTTTTTGACTGCAAATCAAAATTGAACAATTGCGAAAGAATTGATCGCGGTCATTGAAATTAAAAGATTCGAACTCTTGAAAATAAATTTTTTTCATTTGAAGTTATAAAAACTGAACAGCAAATTAAAACACTCAAAGTGGAATACTTTTGAATTTTAAACTTTTCAAATTAAAACTTTAAAAAATGTTAACTCAAACGCTCAGTAATTTTCGCGTATTAAATGAAAGCTTTAAAAACTTTTCAATATAAAATTTGTTAATTAAAAGAGCCGGTTAACTGCAAAATTGCAATTTTTTAACTTTTCTACATTATACAGTTAAAATATAAAAAAAAAGAAATCCACGCTATCATTTTCAATGCTATGAATTGAAGAATGAATAAAAAATGTATGAAATTGTCAAATTATGTCATTTTAAGCAATTTTAAGCTAGAAACATTAATTTATACATTAAAATTTGTCTTGAAATCTTTTTAAATGTTTGCTTAAAAATGTGTTTTAAAAAAAAATAATTTAAAAATTTTCCAGGAATCTAGTAATAATTTTATTATCGTAGAACTCGAAATTTCCCAACAATTTTTGGAAAATCTTGCAAAAGTAAAAAAATTACCTTAAAATCATCCAGATTCTTTTTTGAAAATTTGGAAAATCTTATTAAATATTCTTTTAAAATTAATTTTTCAAAAAAAAAAAAATTATTGTTAGTTTTTCTAGGAATTTTGATACACATTTTTTATTCATTTAAAACCTATCAAAATGCTTAAAAAACTTATAAATTTTGTGTTCAACATCTTCAAAAATCTACATTGTTTAAAAAACTATGTTTGTTAACTTGCATTATTTATTACTTTACTAAGTAAAAAGTGAAAAAAATGAAAATTTCAGGAAAATCCGCAACTATATAGCAATTATAAAAAAGATAGTCATAAACAATAATAATTTGTTTAAATAATTATTTTTGCTAATTTGAATTAATTATTAACTCACCCTAAGTGAAAAATAGACAAATAGTTGTAAATTTCAGAAAAACCGCAACTTTCTACCATTATTCAAATTGTATATTATTAATGATAATACATTGTTTAAACAATTACTTTTGTTAACTTTAATAAATTATTTAACTCATTTTAATTGAAAATTTGACAAAAAGTGGAAAATTTTTTTAATTGATCTTTTTGTGTTGAAAATTCATACATTTTTATATTTTCATATATTTTATTTTTTATGGTCTTAAAATCATCCAGATTCTTAAAAAGCTTATAAATTTTGTGTTCGACGTCTTCAAAAATCTACATTGTGTTTTAAATATTTTGAAATCTTTTTACGTTTCAAATTATTTTGGAATTTTTTTCAAAACTTCTGAATATATTTTAAACTTACTCGATTATTTTCCAAATCAATAATCGTTCAATTGTTATTTATTATTCAAAAAAATTTTCAAATCTTTTTAAATATTCTCTTAAAATTAATTTTTCAAAATAAAAAGTCATTTTAAATTTTCCCAGCGAAGTTAAGAATTTTTTTTATTTTGTCAAAACCTTTCAAGATCAATAAAAAGCTTGAAAAGCTTTTGAATTTCAAACTTTTCAAATTAAAACTTTAAAAAATGTTAATTCAAACGCTCAGTAATTTTCGCGTATAAAATGAAAGCTTTAAAAATTTTTCAATTGAAATTTTTTTGATTAAAAGAGCCGTTAAACTGCAAAATTGCAATTTTCTATCTTTCATACATTGTACAGTTAAAATATTTTTTAAAAAATCCACCGTATCATTTTCAATGCTATGAATTGAAGAATGAATGAAAAAATGTATAAATTGTTCAAATTATGTCATTTTAAGCAATTTTAAGCTAGAAAAATTAATTGATAAATTAAAATTTGTTTTGAAATATTTTTAAATATTTCCTTAAAAAAATAATAAAATTTTTTTTCAGGAATCTAATAATAACTTTATTATCGTAGAACTCGAACTCCCCCAAAAATTTTTGGAAAATCTTGCAAAAGTAAAAAAATTACCTTAAAATCATCCAGATTCTTTTTTGAAAATTTTGGAAATCTTATTAAATATTCTTTTTAAATTAATTTTTCAAACAAAAAATATTGTTAGTTTTTCTAGGAATTTGGATACAAATTTTTTATTCATTTAAAACTTTTCAAAATGCTTAAAAAGCTTATAAATTTTGTGTTCGACATCTTCAAAAATCTACATTGTGTTTTAAATGTTTTCAAATATTTTCACGTTTCAAATTATTTTGTAATCTTTTTAAAACTTCTAAATATATTTTAAACTTACTAGATTATTTTGCAAATCAATAATTGTTCAATTGTTATTTAATATTGAAACATATTTTTTAATCTTTTTAAATATTCTCTTAAAATGAATTTTTCAAAATGAAAAATCATTTTAAATTTTCCCAGCAAAGTTATGAAATTTTTTTTATTTTATCAAAACCTTTAAAGATCAATAAAAAGCTTAAAAATTATATTTGGAAATCTTCCAAAATCTAAATTTAGTTTTTTATTTTTCGAAATTCTTTCCAATTTTAAATTAAGTTTGGATCTTCTCAAAACCGAGCTCAAAACTGGTAAATATCTCTTAAACTAGCTCACATTTTTTCCAAATTGATAATTGTTCAATTGTTATTTATGCATCAAAATTCAATAATTTCACTTACATATTAAAAATTTATTAAATAGAACAATAAAAATTGTAACGTACAAAGTGTTAATTAGACACTCTGAAATATTAACGATTCAAGGCTTTCTATTTCAAATAATTCAGTTTAAAATTGTTTAGTTTTTAATATTTGATTTATATTTGCTCATTTTAAATGAAAAGTAAAATATTGCTAAAAATTTTAAAAAAATGTCATACTTAATTTAAAAATTTCAAATTAAATGGGTTAAAATGGAATATTTCAGATAGAAACAATATTTGAATAGGATTTTGAATTGAATAAGAGCGTTTAATTTTTCAAATTATTTTTAAATTTAGAATAGTTTATAAAGTTTCAATCGGACGTTTACATTTGTTTAACTACTGAGGATTTCAAATTGAAAAATTGGATCGCCCTGTAAAGTCAAGTATTGTTCAGTTTTCAATAATCGAAGTACACCCAAATTAAAAAAATGTAAAATCCTGTAGTTTTCTGTAATACCTTGTAGATTTTTACAACAAAGTAACAAAAAATATATTATGAAAAAGTTATACAAATTTTTGAATTGTAGAAACTTATACTTCATTGTTATTTTTTTTACTTTTCTACAAGAAAATACAGGGAAAAATCAGCTATTTGTATTTAACTGTATTTTTTTGTTAAATTTTGTACATTTTTTACAAAAAAGTACATCTTTTAACAAAAAATTGCGGTTGTAGAAATGTTGTATTTTCTTGTAAAAATGTTTTCCACCAGGGTCTAATTCTGGATTTGAGAAGGGAAATTTTTTAAAGAAAAACTGTTTTAGTGTTCACTTTGAGCAGGGAATTTTTGAAAAGAATGATAATTCTGCGTTCTTTCAAGGAATTTTCTAAAAGAATTATAATTGTGACAAGGAGAAGACGCGAGATGCGATTCGGAAGCAACTATTTGTAATTCTGAATTCAGGGATCACAGCCTTTCCCCTATTCCCCTTAGTTTAAACTTTTTCAAAAATTCCCCTTTTCTCTTCAAATATGCTACATTTGAGAATACAATATTTGAATTAGGCGAAAAAATTCGGACCGGAAAGTAGTCCCGTGTTTAAATTGTAACTTGCACTTGCTTGAAATTTACTAAAGAGAATATTTATTTATTTACTAAAGAAATATTTACATGGAAAATGTAAATATATCATTTATGGCTAATCCTATTTTTGAATTAAATAAAACTTTAAAGCGAACAAGGAGATGATCAGAGACTATTATTTTGCGAAAAAATCGAGTTTTATCGAAATTTTTTTATGGATAGAAATGGTTATTAAATTTCATTTGCAATTTTTTTTACTTTTACTAATTTTCAACTGTTGAAAAATGCAATTAACAATTTTCCTCGATTTTCAACAGTTAAATTTTAACAGTTGAAAATTATATTTTCAGTTTTCTTCATTTGTTTTAAATTGAAGAAAATTAAAAATTCAGCTGTTGAAAATTGAAGAAAATTCAACTGTTGAAAATTGGATAAATTATTAACTGAAGAAATTTGATAATAAGATTTTCAACAGTAGAAAATTCAACTGTTGAAGATTGAAGAGAAATGAAAATTTAATTATTAACTGAAGAAAATTGATAATTTTAAAAAACTCTTGCAACTTGATGAAAATTCTGTTGTTGAAAATTGAAGAAAATTGAATTTTCAATTGTTAAAAATTGAATAAAATTGAAGACAATTCAACTGTTGAATAAATTATTAACTGAAGAAATTTAATAATTGGATTTCAACAGTTGAAAATTGAATTATTAACTGAAGAAAATTGATAATTGAATTTTCTACTGTTAAAATTCCATTGTTGAAAATGGAAGAAAATTGAATTTTCAGCAGTTGAAAGTTGAATTATTAACTGAAGAAAATTGATAATTGGATTTTCAACAGTTAAAAATTCTATGGTTGAAAATTGAAGAAAATTAAATTTTCAACTGTTAAAAATGGAAAAAAATTAGAATTTAACTGTTGAAAATTGAAGAAAATTGATAATTGAATTTTCAACTGTTGAAAATTAAAAAAAATGATAATTGAATTTTCATCTGAAGAAAATGAAAGAAAATTGAATAATAAACAGTAGAAAATTCAACTGTTGAAAATTGAAGAGAATTGAAAATTTAATTATTAACTGAAGAAAATTGCTAGTTGAATTTTCAACTGTTGAAAATTAAAGAAAAATGATAATGGAATTTTCATCTGTTGTAAATTGAACAAAATTGAATTATCAACGGTAGCAAATTCAACTGTTGAAAATTGAAGAGAATTGAAAATTGAATTATTAACTGAAGAATTTTGATAACTGAATTTTCATCTTTTGAAAATTGATGAAAATTGAATTATCAACCTTAGAAAATTCAACTGTTGAAAATTGAAGAGAATTGAAAATTGAATTATTAACTGAAGAAAATTGTTAATTGAATTTTCAACTGTTGAAAATTAAAGAAAATTGATCATGGAATTTTCATCTGTTGAAAATTGAATTATCAACAGTAGCAAATTCAACTGTTGAAAATTGAAGAGAATTGAGAGTTGAATTATTAACTGAAGAAAATTGAAGAGAATTTAACTATTAACTGAAGGAAATTGATATAATTGAATTTTAAACTGTTGAAAATTAAAGAAAATTGATAATTTAAAATTAAAGAAAATTGATCATTGAATTTTCATATGTTGAAAATTGAATTATCAACAGTAGAAAATTCGACTGTTGAAAATCGAAGCGAATTGAAAATGTAATTATTAACTGAAGAAAATTGATAATTGAATTTTCAACTGTTAAAAATTGCAGAAAATTCTATTATTTAAAATGATAGAAACTTGAATATTGAACTGTAGAAAATTCAACTGTTGAAAATTGAAACTAAAGAAAATTGAATTTTCAACTGTTGAGAATTGATAAAAATTCATAATTAAATTTACATTTGAATTTTTTTCAATTTCCAACTGTTGAATTTAGCACGATTTTTTCGAAAACGGGTCGCTACTGCCAAATAATGTTTTTTTGGCTAATTAATAGTCATCCAATAAACTTTCAGTATAGAATTTATAATATTACAAAATTTCAACTCCGATCATCTCCTTGTAACTATATCAGTTAACATTATCTAAAAGCACATTTTTTTATGAAAAGTTTTTTTTTCATATAAAAAAATAAATGTTTAATCTTTCCCCTATTTTCCCCCTTTTTCAGGAAAAATGACCCTATTTCCCCTGTTTGGGCTCCTTTTGCCCTGTGATCCCTGTGAATTGAATCAGATAATTTTCGAGAAAAAATTATAATTTGGTTTTCGAAAAGAATTATAATTTTGACTTGGAAGAAGAAATTTTCGAGAAAAATTGTAACTCTGACTTGGAACAGATAAATGTTCTCATAGAATAACAATTCTTACATCAAGCAGGGAATTAAAAAAAAATTTAATTCTCATTTCGGGCACGGAAATTGCAAAAAGAAATACAATTATCAGGCCGGGAAAATGAGAAATTGATTTTGGGTAAAAAGAAATTTAAAATCATCCGTCTGGTAGACACTCTGGTTCAGCTCTGTTGGAACTAGAGTTGGTTCTAAATTTTAGCTTCGAATTATATTAATGATGAAAAAGTACCTAAATTTATTCACTCTAATTGAATTATGTTTAACTTGAGTTCTGATTTCGAAAGCTCCTTCCCTTAAGCTAGTTCTACTAACTATAAATAAAATATTCCTGCCCCGATTTTAAATGATTCTAATGTTAAATGAGAACAGTATCAGTGGGATGCATGGCGAAGGGAAATAAGGGATTTACACAAATTCATGACTGCTGTCCTGTTCATCAACATCATTGCTGTATTTTTTCCGTCGTACCTCTGCCACATTCAAGGTAAAAGGTAAATGATTCGAGAAGAGAGACCTCTCTTTCCTCACTTTAGATACGATCGTGCGACCTTAAATTTTTGTCTCCACTGCTTTGTTTCTATAATTTCCTCAGTCAGGTGATTATATATTTAAGCTTGAATGACGAGACGAATGGCGTTGATTGATCACGAGGTGCCTGAATCCTGGACTCTAAATTAATTCAATAATTGGGTGATGATAGTCGTGAAATAGCGACTTGAATTTATGGATTCGAGAGAGCTGGGCTCTTGGAAACTTAATTGCTGATGTCTTTACCCAGGAGAAGACAAAGAAGCTTTGTTGTGCGGCATTCGTCTTGGCAAAGCTCACTGGATCCAATTTACCTTTCTGGTGAATCCCTATCTGTTTAATTCAGAATGCTGATGTGTTATTTCATTTTCTCAATGACAATTAGATACCTAAATTCAATTTTAGAGACGACAATTCCGAAAAGTCGCTTCTTGTTCTTTGGTAGTTTGTCTTCTACATCGACCACCTTGGTGTTGATCGTCTAAACTAACCATTGTTAGATTAGGCGGCCAACGCACTTTGCTTTTTGAGTCAGCCCTTCGTTTTTATAACACATTATATGTGGCAAAAAGCAGACAGGTTGAGTAATAAATACTCTCTGGTCTTTGCAATTTTCTGAATTCTCTGAAATCCTTGAATTCCTTCAATTTCCTGTATTTTTTTTCAATTTCTTGAATTTCCTAAATGCTCTGAAATCCCTAAAATTCTCTGAAATCTTTGAATTCTCTAAATTTCCTGAATTCCCGGAATATTCATAATTCCTTCAAATCCTTTAATTCTCTGAATCCCTTAACGTCTCAGAATTCCTTCAATTCTCTGAAATACTCGATTTCTCTGAATTCCCTAAAATCTTTGAATATTATGTATCCTCTAAATTCCTTGAGTATTCATAATTCGTGAAATTTCTTGAATTCTCTGAATTTCTTAAATTCCCTAAATTCGCTAAAAATCTCTTAATTCCCTGGAATCTTTGAATTCCTTAAATATCCTGAATTCCTTGAATATTCGGAATTCCTTCAATTTCCTGAATTGATTTAAGTTCCTGAAATCTTCGAATTCCGTGAAATCCTTGAATTCTCTGAATATTCTAAATTACTGAGTTTCTTGAATATTCGAGATTCCTAGAATATTCTGAATTCACAAATATCTCTGAAATCCTTGATTTCTCTCAAATCCTTGATTTCTCTGAAATTCCTTGAATTTCTGAAAATCTGTGAATTCCTGGAATATTTTGAATTCTTGGAATATTCTGAATTTTCTCAATTCTCTGAAATCCCTGGAGTATCCTGAATTCCTTGAATAATCTAAATTCCTTTAATTTCCTGAATTCCCTAAATGATCTGAAATTCCTTGAATATTCTGAATTCCTTTAATTCTCTGAAATTCCATGAATTTCTGAAAATCTGTGAATTCCTGGAATATTTTGAATTCTTGGAATATTCTGAATTCCCTTAATGCTTTGAAATTCCTGGAATATACTGAATTCCTTTAATTGTCTGTATTTCTTTAATTTACTGAATTCACTGGATATTTTAAAGTCTTTGAATTCCTTGAATATTCTGAATTCCTTAAGTTCTCTGAAATTTTTATGTGCTCTGAATTTTTCTGAATTCCTTGATTATTCTGAATTTCCCCAATTCCTTGAATATTCTGAATTACTTTAATTATCTGAAATTCCAATGAATTCCTGAAAATCTCTGATATTCCTGGAATATTCTGAATTCCCTGAAATTCTTTGAATTCCTGGACATCTCAGAATTCCTTGCATTTCTCAAATGCTCTGAAATCCTTGAATATCGTGAATTCCTTGAAAAATCTGAATTCCTTTAATTTCCTTTATTTCTTTAATTTCCTAAATTCTCTGAATTCCTTAAAACTTGTAAATTCTCTCAATTTTTCAGAATTCCTTATTCTGAATTTCCGCAATTCCTTGAATATTCTGATTTCCTTTAATTCTCTGAATTCCTTTAATTTCCTGAATTTATTTAATTCTCGGAATTCCTTTAATTCTTTGAACTCCTTCAATTCTCCGATTTGCTTGAATTCTCAGAATTCCTTAAATTCTCAAAATTCCTGGAATTCTCTGAGTTCCTCGAATTCTCTGAATTCGTTAAATATTCTGAATTCTTGAACTTCGTATTCTCTGAATTCCTTGAATTCTCATTCCTTGAATTCTATGAAATCCTTGATTTCTCTGAGTTCCTTGAATTCTCTAATTTCCGTGAATTCCGTCAATTTTCTGAATTCCTTGAATTCTCTGAAATCTTCACTTTCTCGGAAACCTTTGATTTCTCTGAAATAGTTAAATATTCTGAATTCTTGAACTTCTTCGTATTCTCCGAATTCCTTGAATTCTATGAAATCCTTGATTTCTCTGAGTTCCTTGAATAATTCAATTTCCGTGAATTTCTCAAATTCTCTGAATTCCTTGAATTTTCTTAAATTCTTGATTTCTCTGAATTCCTTGAATTATCTCAAATCCTTGATTTCTCTGAATGCGTTAAATATTCTGAATTGCTGAAATTCCTTGAATCCCATGAATTTCTTGAATATTCTGACTTCCTGAAATTCCTTGATTTCTCTGAATCCCCTTAATGGTCTGGAATCCCAAATATTCTTTGAATTCCCAAAATTCACTGAATTCCTTAAATTCTCTGAAGTCCTTAATTGCTCTTAGATTCTTGATTTTTTTGAATTCTCTGAAATCTTTGAGTATCCTGCATATCTCGAATATTCGGAATTCCCTGAATTCTATGAATTCCACGAAATCAAGGAATTTAGATAATTCCACGATTTCAGGGAATTCCAGGGACTTCAAAGTAATGAAAGGTATTTATGGAATTTAGAAGAATTCAAGGAATTCCGATAATTCAGAGAATTTAGAGGAATTCAGAAGATTTCCAGGACGTTAAGAGAATTCTAATGGATTTGAAAGAATTCAAAAGCATTCGAAGTAATTCAAAATAATACAATAAATTTAAAGAACTCAGAAGAATTCAAAGGATTTCGAATGATTTCCTAAATCAGAGCGTATTATTAACTAAATATGTCTGCTGTTTCCCGCCTGTTATAATAATAACGAGGGGCCAACTCAAAAAACAAAGTGGTTAGTTTAGACGACAAACCGTGGTTTAAACAGCATAAACTACGTGCGTGTTTTTTTAAACATCGAGCTATCTAATTCTATTCTTGCATTGGAATTCTTGAAATGTTTAAATTGTTAAAATTGAAACCCCTTTAATTGAAATCTATATTCCACGATCGTATCTAAAAGGTCCGACACTTGATGTATTACTGTTGTAATCACTCGGAATGCCATATAGTCTCACATCAGAAAAGCAATCACTCGATCAAAAAACGATGAGGCACTCTCACCGGTCCATTGACTTGCACAAATGAAGGGACTCGGTATTTAGCATTGGAAATATGTAGACAGAGTTGCAAAGCTGAAAGAGCGGCTTTGGCAATCGCCTCGCATTGCTGCACTCCAAATAGAGACTCCAAAAATAACCGTAGCGTTAGCCGTCGTCGTTAGATTGGAACTCTAAGACAAGACAATCGCGTGGAGTCTAGTAAAAAGGCAAGTCGCGAGGCCATTCATCCGCGTCCAATCGGATTTTTACCTCTCCCCAATTCCCATTGATCCCAAGTCGAAAGGTCGAATCGTTGTTGAATCTCCATGTTTTTTTTTTATCAAACTTAACAGTAATGGAGAACGATTTTTCTGTCCAAGGTGTCACCATCCAAAGCGGGCCTATGGTCAGGTACAGCGATGTCATGCCAACAACGACATCGGCGACGTGCGCCAAGTGGAAAAGAAAGAAAAGGAAGAGAAAGCAGAAACGACCTCCTGCCCTCGTAAGTCAATCAACTCTGTTCTTTCATTTTTCCATCCCGCTTACAAGAAGAGGCTGAAAAAAGCGTTTTTCTTCAACACTTGCATGAAAACCGCGGGTTTTCGAGCATGGTTGCTGTTTGTTGGCCAGGGGAAAAAAATTGTGACCGAGGGGAAAAAAGTCGCTTGTGCTGCCTCCGACGAAGGATCTTGCGCATGATCATGACCTTGCGCATGATCATGATCTTACGCATGGTCATGAGCTTGCGCACGATCAGGATCTTGTGCATGATCATGACCTTGCGCATGATCATGATCTTGCGCATGATTATGACCTTGCGCATGATCAGGATCTTACGCATGGTCATGATCTTGCGCACGATCAGGATCTTGCGCGTGATCATGACCTTGCGCATGATCATGATCTTGCGCATGATCATGACCTTTCACATGATCTTACGCATGGTCATGATCTTGCGCACGATCAGGATCTTGTGCATGATCAGGATCTTGCGCATGATCATGACCTTGCGCATGGCCATGATCTTACGCATGATGATGATCTTGCGCATAATTATGATCTTGCGCATAATCATGATCTTGCGTCTTCATGGGGACGCCGTAACGCCTACAAGATTCACCCTTGGTGGCAGCACGTGCGAATGGACATTTTTTTGTCTCGCGCGATGTTTTCAGCAATCGTCTTCGGTATTGAAAAAAAAACGCCTGCTTCCCTCCATCTAGATACCTAGTATAATATTTCAACTGTATCGATAACAGGCTTAATAGATCAAAATGCCCTAAAAGCAAGAGAAATGAGGAGACATTTTACGAAAGTCGGGGAATTAGTTCTTTAAATAAAATTAATGTGGATACTGTATTAAATTCAATTTGAAACGCTTTAAATTCCCGAAATCTCAAGCAAAAATATTACATTTTCAACAAAATAGATGAAGTTTTAAGCAAATAGTTGAAGTTTCAACCAAAAAGATTAATTTCCAAACGAGAAAATCCATTCTTTACCAAAAATGGATGGGTTAATTTTGTAGTTGAAAAAAACGAGTTCTCAACCAATGAGTTGAATTTTCAACTCAAAAGATTAATTTTCTAGCAAAAAAGACGACTTTTCAACAAAGTGCATGATTTTTCAACTGAAAAAAATCACTTTTTTCCAAAAATCGCATAGTTACATTTTCAATCAAAAAAGCTAATTTTCAACCATACTTAAAACGAATTTTCAAGCAAAGGCTGAATTTTTAACCAAGAAGGTTAATTTTCTACCAAAAAAGTCGAATTTTTAACAAAGTACATACATTTTCAACCAAATATTTGAATTTTTTACTAAGAAGAATAATTTTCTACCAGAAAAGGCGAATTTTCAACAAAATACATAATTTTTCAACCAAATAGTTCACTTTTCAACTAAAAAAATCATTTTTGTACCAAAAATGGCATAGTTATATTTTCAATCAAAAAATCTAATTTTCAACCATAATAAAAACTAATTTTCAACCAAAAGCTGTAGTTTTAACCAAAAAGGTGAATTTTCTACCAAAAAAATCGTATTTTTAACAAATTTGTTAGATCCTCACACAAAACAGATTAATTTTCAACCCAGAAGATTAATTGTCTATCAAAAAAGACGAATTTTCAGTAAAATACGTAAATTTTAAATCAAATAGTTGAATTTTCAACAAAATAGTTCAATTTTCCAAACAAAGAGAAGTATTTACAACAAAAATGATGAATCTTCAACCAAAAAATTAAATCATAACAATAAAGCTAAATTTTCAACCAAGAAATATTTTCCAGTCAAGAAAGAAAAAAAATTCAACGAAATTGACGAATTTTCTGCCTTAAATTATGAATTTTCAACAAAAAAGGAATAGGCAACTTTCCAGTTTCAAAAATCAATTTTTAAGAACAAAAAAACGAATTCTCAATCAAAGAGATAAATTTCAACTCAGAAGATTAACTTTCTAACGAAAAAGACGGGTTTTCAGCAAAATACATGAATTTTCAATCAAATAGTTTGACCAAAAAAACCAACAAATTTTCAACCAAAAAGATCAATTTTCTACTAAGATGATTAATTTTCCACCAAAAAAAAGACGAATTTCCAAGAAAATACATCAATTTTAAACCAAATAATTGAATTTTCAACCAAGAAAATGAATTTTTAACAAACGAGATGAATTTCTAACCACGAAAGATTATTCAGTCCAGAAAGAAAAAAGGTTATGAATCAAATTGTTAAATTTTCAAGTCACAAAGACGAATTTTGTACAAAAAAGTTTAATTTTCAACATGAAAGTTCCTTTTCAACCGAATAATTTAATTTTCAACTAAAAAAAGATAAACTTTTAACTAAAAATTGAATAGTTAAATTTTCAAAGAGATGAATTTTCAACTTAAATGATAAATCGTCAAAAAAGGAAATGAATTTTTAATAAATTAGTTCAATGATGAATTTTTAACGAAATGCATGAGTTTTCAATCAGACAGTTCAATTTTTAACTAAAAAAGATCAATTTTAAAATCCTCAACCAAAACAGCTCAATTTTCAACCTTAACATTTTGCATTTGTAACCAAAAAAGATGAAATTTCTACCACAAGAGATGATTTTTCAATAAAAAAAGACGAATTCTCTGAAAACCAGTTGAATTTTCAACCAAAAAATATGAGTTTTCCACAAGAAAGTTAATTTTCAACCAAATAGTGAACAAAATTGTTGAATTTTCAACAAAGTAATTAAATTTTCAACTAAATAATAAAATTTTTAACTAAAAAAGATGAATTCTAAAACAAAAATATAATAGTAGACATTTCAACCAAAAAGAATGAACTGTTAACCAAAAATACTTGGAATACATGAAATACCGTGAAGCCTGCGATACATATGTAAATCGGAAACTTTCATCATTTATCGTCTAAAGAATAATAGATAAAATAAGCATCGACGTTCATTTTTAATACTTTCAAAATATTTGCTTAGAAAACTGTAACTTTTATTTAGAAAATAAACTTAATTTTCTACTGCACAATTGTTGATTTCGGACTAATGTTTATATTCGGATTACACAAAGTGTGTCGGAATGCTTAACATTTTAGGTCCTGATTATAGATTTAAAGTTTAAGAGTTTCAATTTACAAGGCAGTAACTTTTTTTTCTATTCATAGGAAAATACGGAGGATGAGGAGGAGGAGTACAGTTCGGAGTGCGAGAATGGTACAACTCGGCCGCCCTGGTCGGCGAATTCATCCACAACAACGACATCCCGGCCCCTGAATCCTGAATGTCAGGAATTCCAGCTCCGGTCCATCGCCGAACTTGAATCGGCCAAGGCTGGACAAACGACCCCCGAAAATGTAGCCGTGGAACCCATATCTCTTTCGAATGAACCCTCCATCTCACCCGCTTCAGAAAATGCGATCCTTCCGCTGATACGAGACTCTCTGGTCTCCGTGGATAAAACAAAATTAGACTCCACGACTATGCTCAACGACTGTCCCAAAAACGGGGACGAATCAAAAAGACTGACCGAATCCCGCTCAGGATTTCAGAAGGAACCTTCCGTGAACGAGACTGACGGAGGCACAACTGAACCTCGACGTGTTTCAGATATACAAGAGCCTAACTTGCACACCTCCAAACCACAAGATTCCACCAATCTTAACACTAGTTTTCACAGTTCTCCCCATCTTTGCACCGGCCCAAAACTTCACAATTCTTCAAACGGAGATCTCAAACGCGACGAGCATGAGCGACTCTCTAAAGACACCCTTACTTTGAAACCTCGAGTCAATGGAGTTAAAGAGCCTGAAGAAGACCTTTCTAAACTGTCTAATTCTCTCAGTTCACTCGAAATATCTGTCTCGTCTCCGCATGGAGATGCGAAACCGTGTTCGCGACCTGCTAGTCCTGAAATTAATCGCACGACGACTCCGATCAATGCGGAAACGCAGCGACTGCCAGAAAGCTACGAGTCCCTAGTCACGAGACCTGTGATTCCACCGCGAAGGAAGTACAGCTCAAAGAGTGCGAAGTTTGTTAGAGAACCGACTCCTGGACCTGATCTCACCAGCGCCGCGAATCCAGAAATTGAGAACTTGAAAGTAGAAAAGGAGGAGCCGAGGCACAATGGTTCTTTGGACAGTTGCGAGAATGAGAGCAAAATCTGTGAAAGGCTTGCTGAGGTTTCGAACGACTCTGGTTTTGAAAGTCAGGCGCAGATGAAGCTCGATGATCCAATTGAAATTGAGGATCGAAGGAAACTGGATGACGGAATGAAGCTTGATAGAGTGAAACTGGAAGGTCGTCCGATAACCGAAGCTGTGACCGAGTGGCTACGAAAGGCCAATTCTCCCGATCTGTTTATCACCTCGAATCGAGAGTCAGAAACCGAGAGCGAGGAGGATGACGAAAATGTAAAAGGTAAGCCGCCAAAAAACTTGCAGGGCAACCCCATACCTGCACTATCTTCTAATGGCAGCAACAATGAGTTGTTGCTGTGCGGCGAATTCGCAAGGACCAACCAAAGAGAAGAGCTGAAGACCACCTCAGGTTCGAGAAGCAAGAGGAACTCGAAAAACAAGAAGAAGAAGAAAAACAACTCAAAGTTCGAGGATAAGATCTTGAAAAAGAAAGCGCAAGCAGAGAAAATAGACTGCAACGGCACTGTCAGGATTTCAAACTCTCACAAATCTTCACTTGTTGGTGATTGCGAATTTGCGGAGGATAGAGTTGCGGGTGTGAGGGTTGCTTTAAGCTCTCGGATGAATGAAGAGGTGAAGATCCTACGTGTCCAGGGTCAGGAGGAAAAAGACAAGGATCCGGCGACAGTACGGACTTTTGAAAAAGGGGAGATAGTCGTCTCGATAGAGGGAAAGCTCCTGCCAAAGTCGAAATACGTGCCGGTTCTTCGTGGGGGGGAAATTTTCGAGGAGGAGCAGACAGAGCGGGTAGAAAAAGACAGGAAAAGTAAGAATCAAGAGAAGGGAGAAAATGAGATTGAAGAAATCGAGAAGGGGGCTTCACTAGGAAGTATTGAGGAACCGGATGTGCTTGAATGTTGGGAAGCAGAGACTCTCGAGCCTGTTGTCAGTCCCAGGGGAGTTTTGAGGAGCAAGGGCAGTTTTCACGAAGGAGAAGCTGCAGAGGATCTCGAAGAGGTGGAACACGTGAAGAAATATTATAGATTAGGAAGAGAGAGTGTGACGAGTAGTACCAGCGTTGAGGAGGAACTAAGTGACGAGCAGGTGAACTCAGGAACCGTGCCAAACAGTCCCGAGAGTCTGCAGAGTCTGCAGAGTGAGAAGATGCCGGTTTTCGTCTCCGCGGAGAGGCAGAGGATACCGATCGATGAAGCTTTCGAGGTGTATGAAAGCTGCTATAATGGGAGCCAGTTTATCACCCTGGATCCAAGATTCAGGAAGCAAAGGCCTTACGGCCACGAAGACGGTCCCATTCCGTGTAAGGCTGTCTGCTGCAATATTCAGTAGTTGAAACCAAAGGTTTTATTCAAATCGTATCGCGGGGACGATATTTTTCAAAGTTTTGGTCTTAATGGACTGGTGTCTTTAAGATACAAGAAATATTTAATGTGAGATTATGAAAGGAGCATTTCGATATCATTTGTCAAAAGACCACTCTGGCGTTGGTCGTCTAAAGCAACAACTGGCGTTGTTTTTTAAACTAAGCACTCTGGCGTTGGTTGTCTAAACCAAAAACTCTATAGTTGGTCGTCTAAACTAACCACTCTAAAGTTGGTCGTGTAAACTAACCAGTCTGGGGTTGGTCGTCTAAACTAACTGCTCTGGCGTTGGTTTGTCTAAGCTAAATACTCTGGCGTTGGTCGTCTAAACTAACCTACTTCAAAGTTGTTCGTCTAAACTAACCTACTTCAAAGTTGGTCGTCGAAACTCACCCACTCTGGAGTTGGCCGTCTAAACTCACCCACTCTGGCATTGATCGTATAAACTTACCCACTCTGGAGTTGGTCTTCTAAACTTACCCACCCTGGAGTTGGTTGTCTAAACTTACCCACTCTGGAGTTGGTTGTCTAA
>CAKNYM010041073.1:85474-100598 GCA_932195095.1 Andricus curvator
TGGAGTTGGTTGTCTAAACTAACCTACTTTAAAGTTGGTCGTCTAAACTTACTCTGGAGTTGGTCGTAAAAACTTACCCACTCAGAGTTGGTCGTCTGAACTAACAACTCTGACGTTGCTCGTCTAAACTAACCCACTCTGGCATTGGTTGTCTAATCTTACCTACTCTGGAGTTGGTCTTCTAAACTTACCCACTCTGGAGTTGTTCTTCTAAACTTACCCACTCTGGAGTTGGTCGTCTAAACTAACCTACTTTAATGTTGGTCGTCTAAACTTACCAACTCTGGAGTTGGTCGTCTAAACTAACCTACTTTAAAGTTGGTCGTCTAAACTTACCAACTCTCGAGTTGGTCGTCTAAACTAACCTACTTTAATGTTGGTCGTCTAAACTTACCCACTCTGGAGTTGGACGTCTAAACTAACCCACTTTAAAGTTGGTCGTCCAAACTAACCTACTCTGGCGTTGGTCGTCTAAACTAACCCACTCGGGATTTGGTCGTCTAAACTAACAACTCTGACGTTGGTCGTCTAAACTAAAATTCTCGCTTTGATGATCTTAACCAAGCACGGTTAGTGTAGACGACCACTGCTTTTTTAGTTGAATTTGGACGTTTAAACGACCGTTGGTCGTTTAAACTAACCACTCTGCTTTTTTAGTCAGGCCCTTGTTTTTCTTACACATATGCAGCAAACAGTAGACAGGTTTAGTAATTAATATTCTTTGGTATAGTATATTATCAAGAATTATTTTTAATTCACTTGAATTCCTCTCAATTGTTTTCAATTTTCTAAATTCCTTGAATTGTGTGAACTCCTTGAATTCTCTTAATTCCTTGAATTCTTCTGCATTTATCCGAATTTCATGCATTACTTTGAAGTACTGGAATTCCAGGGGCTTGAAAGTTATGCAAAGAATTCAGAGGGAGTCAGGAAATTGATAAGTGTCAATTAAAATTTATTCGAAATAGTATACTAAGACAGAGAGTATTAATTACCAAACCAACTCAAAAAGGAGAGTGGTCATTTTAGAGAAACACCCCAAGAGAGGTGCTTTGAAAATGGAGATATCGATTTATATAAAAAACTGAAATGAATTTTATTATTAATATTCATTTGTTTTAGAAAAGTGGTAGAATGGTTTTGAAAAGATTGGAAATGAATATTATGTAGATTTTAAAATTTTATATTCTCTTGAATATAAATTTCTACTCTTTTAATTTTAAAATTCAATTTATTTATGGTAAAAATTCAATTAATAATTTATGATACTATTTTATTTTGCAAAAAAATAGGCAACGTCAAATAAAAATACAATACATATTTCATAAAAGTTCAAAATATAAAATACAATGAAAGTCAATTAAAGTATCCAATCGAACAAAATTAAAGTACAAACTTTATAAATTTTAGTTATTTTCCGTAATTATTTTTAAACTATTGGCTTTTCCAGTTTTTAAACTTCTACTCTAATAAAAACCGTTCTATTTCATTCAATAATGAAGTGATAAATTTTTTTCTGCTTTAGATAATTATATTTCCGAAATATTTCTTGTATGTTAGATTTCAATTGAATCTTTTGAAAATGACACCGGGCTTTGTTATCACGAAAATATCTGATCAAAATATGTAAACTTTTTGAAAAGAAAAAGCCAAAGATGTCGATCATTTCCAGAAAATATTAAGCAAAACTTTTAAAATATTATTTCTTTCCAATTTTATTTCGATAACATTTTTAAAATTTATTTTCTCGTCTGCATTATTTTCTGGAAAAGATACATTTTATTGTCGCGTTATATCACAAAATCTGCATTGAACAATAAAAACTTGCCCGTGGCTCGTACAATTAAGACTTAAAAAATAAATGTAAACATTTAAATCGGTAGAATCAAGTCGTAAATTTTGAAATCGCAGTGGAAGGATCTTCGCGTTGCTGTTTGTATTTGTAAATAGCTTTTAAGCGCAATCGTTAACGTTGTGAAATTTTAGGGAAGCTTTAAAGCTGCGCCCTACATTTAGGTGTAAATTAAGCTTTCACCGCCGCGCCGTTCACTAGACTGTCTTTTCGCAGAGCATTGTTCACTACAAATATTAAACGTTGATTCGGTTTCCGAGGCGTGTAAACTTTTTAGTAGATATGGATTTCTTCACCGACAATTAGGCTGGATATTCAAAACTCTGAGCAGATGGCGCCACTCCTTTTGGCAGTTTAGGGCGCACGTTTTTTCAGATATTTCTGTTATTCATGGCTCATCATCCTGATCGCCATTAACAATGCAAAATAATAGAAAACATGCGGCCTAGCGAGCCAAAAGAGGTGGCGACATCTACTCTTAAGTTTTGGGTGTCCAGCCTAATTTTAGAATAGTCTCATTGCCAAAAATCGAATTGTATTATTTTCCTTTGTTTGTTTTTCTTTTTAAATTCGTTTTTAATTTGGTTAATAAAGTATAGCGAAGTGTAAGGCACAAGACTAAAACAGTTTATGATAATCTGTTATTGGAAAGCGAAGCTAACGACGCGTTGTTATTGTTATTGTTCTTATTATTCTATAGATGTTAAACTTTACAGCGAAAGAGACATACCGCCTCAATGTTAGAGGATATTTTTTACAACATACAGCGTTTTAGACGATTTTGATGCGCAGAGACAGCCTACAACTTATGTTTTGATAGTTGGAAGGCTACAAGTTTTACCAAGCATTGAGGAATTTAGATTGCGAGCCAAATTCAAAGAATTTTATCTTTCTAGATTGTTTAAAATTCTCCTTTGAATAAAGGACGGAAATTTGTAAGGCTGCATTCTAATCTTTAATATCTTTTACCGATTCGCGGTGGACACCCAAAACTCAGAGCAGATGTCGCCACTCCTTTTGGCGCCTTAGAGCGCATGTTTTCTAGCATTTTCTATTATTCATGGCGATCCCCTGTTCGCTCAATTTTCGGGCATGCGCAGTGACGGTTATTTTTTTCACGCATGCGCAAAGTTATAGAAAATATCTTTACGGCGCCAAAAGTTTTGGCGACATCTGCTCGGAGTTTTGAATGTCCAGCCTAATTGGTGTTTGTACCGTGATCGGTAAACAAAAAAGTCGATGAAGATAAAATTTTTTGATAATTAATAAGGGATTATTTAAAGGATCTATAAATTTTAGGCTGCAGTAATAAAAAGTTGAATTAGGAATCATAAAGAACTTAGTTGGCAGAGTGGAAAAGTTGGAAATGAATAAAATGAACAAAAAAAAAGATGCAAATTAAGTAGATTGTACGGTAGTTTGTATAGAACGAATTTTGTTGCAATAGACGGGGATGATCGAGTTCATATTTAGGCACACTGAAGTATGTAAAATGATTACAGGTCTATATATCGCTATACTAAATGCGCGTTGCATCAATTGTGGTGATTGTGTGCCTTATTCTGTGGCGGCCATTTTTGTAACCATTGCAGAGATCCTTACCGAGGTACGAAAGATGAAAGGGAATTTTCAATTAAAAACGAGAACCGAGTACTTTTACTTGCCACCATCTCGAGATCCGATTGTTAAAGAGTATAGAATAATGATTAAAGCATAAAGACATAAAGGCAGAGAAAGAGCTATCGCGTTGAATGAATTAAACGAGGAGAAGACGATTTAGAGTACTTTTCATTGGGATGAAATTTCTGATAGTCATTTTTTTTCATCGAGTTCATTTCTATGTTATTATTGGGTTTATGCCCACGTATTTCACTGGCCATGAAGCTACTGATAACGAAGATATGTACTCGATACGAAAAAAGTAGTATCACGAATTTCATCAATATGAAAAGGTACCCTTAAGGATTTAATCGATTCCTTTCAACCATCGACGACCTTTCATATGTAACTAACATGTTCATTGCCTGCGTATGTACATACACATACATACATAATTACTCACACACTGTTACATCCATATTCCATACGTCTCGCTCGGTATGCATTGTAACACTATCACATACATGCGACGAACAAAAACAAGTACACTTAATACTTTAGTCTGTACTTCAATTTCGTTGTTTTTGCTTAAAAAATACGAATAAAATGATTCAAAGAAATCAACTGATGGCAATTATTATATATTTTTTTTAGGAAATAGTATAGTTACAACATAAGATTTTCAAAAATATTCTTCCTCATCCGATTTAGTTTAAGGGTGCTTTTCACAGATGCCTGTTTTGGATTAATCGCTGTATTAATTTGACACATCGAGTTCGCATCTAGGTTCTCGACCAACCATATTTGCCATAAACCACCAATTTAACTATAAATGAATCCTATGAAAAATATTAATTCCAGGATTAATTCAAAACACACCTCCCTTAAAACATACCCTTAAGGTGCTTGCATACCTTTCCGGCTGTGGGAAAATTTTGTTTTTGTCCAATAACAGTGCGAGAGGTAGACGGCGAAAAATTGGAAAAAAGTGCTCTTCATCTTTCTCACTCTTATTGGACAAAAACCAAATTTGTACGCAGCCGGAAAGGTACATAAGCACCTTTAGAGTTCTTGGGTACCTTTTCATTGAGCTGAAATTCGCGATACAAAGCATTTTTTCGCATCGAGTTCATATCTACATTATTATTGAGTTTTGCCCATGTATTTCTCTGGCCATGAAACTACTAATAACAAAGATATGTACTCGATACGAAACATAATTACTTTGTATCACATATTACAATAGGGTCATCCATAACAATTTTTGTCGCTAAAGCTGTAATTTTTGATAAACTTTGACTTACAAAGAATTTAAATGTAAAATTGAATTTAAAGTTTGTTTAGTCAATGTATTCTAATAGTCAATTAAAAAGTGACAAAATATCGACCGGAAATTTCGATTTTTTATACGAAAGTTGTAGCGGCCCTAATACCGCGAAACACGTGGTGTGACGTCATATGCTTTCAAAGTCGTAAAAAATACATGTGTCAGTTTAATAAAAACAATTAATCATTAACGTTTCTTTGGCTACAAGGTTCTATTTTATGAAGTATCAAGGTATCTTCTCATTGGGAAGAAATTCGTGATACAATGTAATTTTTTCGTATGCAGTACGTAGTAGATTCATGGGCAGTAAAATACATGGGAATGCATAAACCCAAAAATAACGTAGATATAAACTCGATGCGAAAAAAATTACGTTGAATCGCGAATTCTATCCTAATGATAAGGAACCCTTAAGGTGCTTCAAACACGTCCGTTTTTAGAATAATACAAAATACGGCTACAAGAATGAATTGTTTCATGTAATATTTTTACCACATAATCCAAAGGCGTATATATGTGCATGACTAGAGCCCTTTTTCGAAAAATGGTCTTATTTTTATTTATTTTTTTATTAATTGAAACAGTGAGCGCCTGTTTCCGATTCACCATGGGCACACTCCCAGTAACGCGTGGCCCGTTACCAGGCGCAGAAGATTAAGCACATTTTCAATGAACGAAAAAGGAAAAACAACAAAAAGACCATTTTTCGAAAAAAAGAGCTCTAGTCATGCACATGTATACGCCTTTAGATTATGCGGTAAAAATATTACATCAAAAAACTCATTCTTGTAGCCGTATTTTGTATTATTCTAAAAACCGACTAGTTTGAAGCACCTTAAGACCTATAGACCAACCTCTCGCGTGGGGAATTTAACATGCTTTACTATTCTAGGACCCCAAAGGTCCTGTCGAGTTCGCATCTAGGTTCTGGACCAATCAGATTTGCCATAAACCAACAAGGAAACTAGAAAGGAATGCTATGTAAAATGTTAATTAATCGATTAATTCAAAACAGGTATCCGTGAAAACTGAAAATAAGGCACCAAGTAATACTTCCCACTTGAAAAGCCTAAAAAGAACAAGAAAACGAAAGATTAATTTTGGAGTGTAGTCCTATTCCGAATTAGAGAATTAGTAAATAATTATTTTACAACAAGACTGTATTTGAAATTTATTTTTTATTTTCAAAGTACCATTTAATGAAACAATAAAATCAATAAAACATATAATTATCGATTTTATTATTTCACTACATGTTCCTTCAAAAATAAAAAATAATTTTTCAATGCATTTATGGCGAGAAATTATTTTTTACGAATATATTAAAAGAATAATGTTTAGTCCCATGCATTTTGTGCACCTCACTTGCAAAGATATTTTAATCCTAGATGCGGCACCTCACTAGCGAACCTATAAGAAGTTCCGAGAACTAAAAAAATACCATTGGTTAAAAAGAGACAAAGATATCTTCATTTCTTTTCAACTTATTGTATTTTTTTAGTTCTTGGAACTTATTATAGGTTCACTAGTTTAGAGTTCTGAGTCGGTGATATTAATTTGAGAGCGGATAAATTCTTTGAGAATTTATGAGAACGATATAAAGTCAACATAACCTCAAATTTCAACTCAATTTTTGATAAATTGGCGGTATATTCAAATTTAGATAGTTTGCAACACAAACTTTTAATGTTTTAATAGTAAAACTTCTTCTATGTATTTTTCTTTATTTATAAATATATTCATATACGTAAATAACTTATATGTAACTATGCAAATAACGTAAACAATACAAATATTGTTAAAAATCACAAATTCTTAAATTCTCCTAAATTCTGTCATATTCTCCGTTATATAACCCGAACTTAAATTCTCAAGAATTTAAGAACTCTACGCTAGTGAGCTGCCGCACCTAGGTTTATAATATCTTTGCATATTATAGGCTTGCTAGTAAGGTGCCACATTCAGGCTTTAAAGGCCATGTGACGAGTGGGTCACGTGACCGGATTCCTACCTTACCGATACTTTTTTTATTTGTAAACTTACTTTCACACGAATAGCCATATCGAGTTGAAAATTCGGGATAATAAATGAGAAACACTAAGAAACGCGGCTCTGGTCCTAAATTTTTATAATTATGAAAACAGTATTTTTTGTTAATAATTTTTTTTTTTGCTTTTTTCATAATTATAAAAATTTAGGACCAGAGCCGCGTTTCTTAGTGCTTCTTATTTATGATCCCAAATTTTCAACTCGATGTGGCTATTCGTGTGAAAATAAGTTTACAAATAAAAAAGTGTCGGTAAGGTAGGAATCCGGTGGTTATTTCACAATCACTACCTGTTCAGAAAATATTGACTTACCGTCTGCTATCACGAATACTGGGTATTTCAAATGCATTGCTGTCTTTATCAAAATCATTATTAAAGAATTTAAAAAATGAAATATTAAAAATATCAGTTATTGGATTTATTCTCGGGAGGAGGAAAGATCCTTATTTTAGTTATACGCAGTTTTGAAGTATTGGAAATGTAAATTATCCTAAAAAAAATCAAAGAAGAGCTATTTGCTTGAGGTTATCTAGAACTTCAAAAAGTAATCAAGCTGTGAAAAAGAAGTGTAGTGCTGTTTTACGATTAAAGAATAATTACAAATTTTCAAGCAAAAACTATCGAAGCTGAAAGTCGGATTTCAAGCTCTTGTATGTGGAAAAAAATAGATTTCCTATACTGTGATATTATTATTGTAGAATTATTTTTTATAACGAGAAAGTAAAAGACAAATATTGGACTAACATTGTTTGGTTTTTTGGCATTTGATTTCTTTTTGAATTCCTCGATAAAAGCACAGGTAACTAAATAAACGATCTTTCCTTTTTCCGATAATAAACTCAACAACCAATATTCTATCATACTTTGTTTTAAAAATTCATTAATTATGATTTTTATATCAGTATAATGCATTTTGCATGCCCAGTATTTGCAACAGCAGACGATAAGTGAATCTTTTCTGAACAGATAGTAATATCTTTGGTACAATGCAGGCTCATTCACACCTCTGCAAGTATGCAAGCGGTCATTCCCACCTCTGATTCTGATAAATCTAGTAATATTTTAGTAATTTTCTTTTAATGTTTAACATTACTAGAAAAGTACTACCTCTTCACGAATCTCGATTTTAAATTATTCATTGATTTAATATTTCACATAGGGTTCATATCTAGCTTCTCGACCAATCAGATTCGCCATAAAGCAACAACTAGAAAAGAAATTTTGTATAATAAATCATCACTGTGGAAATAATAACAATTAATTTTCAGCTCACAAAATAGTCTTTTAGAGTGCAAGGTGAAATAATTATTTGATTGTACTCGTTACAAATAAATTATTAATTTTAAATTCAAAGAAAGGAATGCCTTTTTTCACCAACGTAAATTTTAAATCATTCATAATATTTGTTTGCACTTTATAATTATTATATATTGTGGGAAATTGATTTGCATATTTAATTATTTCAAATAAGCGCGCGTTCAACATCCAATGTGGCCGCTGTACCGGAACCTTGATATTTTCGTGGGGCGCGAAAAGTTTGAACTGTGTATTTTTTTATTATTTCTCTTCTTTTATGAAAATTTTAAAGTATATAACTTTGGAAATAAATTACTCAATTCTACATGTAAAAAAATTAGAACAATATGGGTTTGAAAATATTTCTCAAACTCAGTTAAATTTAATTTGAATAAAATTTCATACTTAAATATAGGTGCAGCTAAATAACAAATTTCCCTATTTGGTCTACAAAGAATGTACAATCTCTTATGATTTTCGATACACGCTCAAATAACACTTCTCAGTCTCAGGAAAATATACGAATCTAACAATTTACGAATATAAATCTAAGGATTAATCAAATTAAACATGTAAACTTTCATAAAAATCGGAATTCAACACAGAACGTGATTTGGCAATATGGAAATATACTCAGGTATTGTCAAAATCCCACTGGCAGGTTTCCAAATCCAAATCCAGACTTCGTAACTGTTGAACTGAAATGGCCATATTTTCATCTCCGGCTGAAAGAATGAAAAATTTGATATCTCTTTCATTAATGAAAATAGATTTATTTTTTGATCCCTGGTGGAAAAAATGTTTACAAGAAAGTACAACGTTTCTACAACTGCAATTTTTTGTTAAAACATGTACTTTTTTGTAAAAAATGTACCAAATTTAACAAAAAAATACAGTTAAGTACAAATAGCTAATTTTTTCTTGTATTTTCTTGTAGAAAAGTAAAAAAATTAACAATAAAGTACAAGTTTCTACAATTCAAAATTTGTATAAGTTTTTATTAATGTTTTTTTTACATCGTTGTAAAAATGTACAAGGTATTACAGAAAACTAGAGAATTTTACATTTTTTATTAATTTGGCTGTTTGACGTCATAAAAACACTTTTAATTTTACGTAAATTATTGTAGAAAATTACAAATCGTTACAAAAAAATACAAGATTTCACAAAAGTTGAAATATTGGGACTACTTACAATTGTGTTGTATATTTTTACCAAGAACTTTTGCTATTATAATTATAATCAATCATACTGAACTGTAGTTCGATTATTGAAAATTGAACAATAATTGACTTTACAGGACGATTCAATTTTTCAATTTGAAAGCCTCAGTCGTAAAACAAATGTAAACGTCCGATTGAAACTTTATAAACCATTCCCAATTTAAAAATAATTTGAAAAATTAAACGCTCTGATTCAATTCCAAGTCTTACTCAAATATTGTTTCAATCTGAAATATTCCATTTTTAACCCATTTAATTTGAAACTTTTTAGTTAAGCATGACATTTTTTTTGAATTTTTAGCAATATTTTACTTTTCATTTAAAATAAGCAATTATAAATCAAATATTAAAAACTAAACAATTTTAAACTGAATTATTTGAAATAGAAAGCCTTGAATCGTTAATATTTCAGAGTGTATAATTAAAACTTTGTACGTTACAATTTTAATTTTTCTATTTAACAAATTTTTAATACGGAAGTGAAATTATTGAATTTTGATGCATAAATAACAATTGAACAATTATCAATTTGGAAAAAATTTGAGTTAGTTTAAGAGATATTTACCAGTTTTGAGCTCGGTTTTGAGAAGATCCAAACTTAATTTAAAATTGGAAAGAATTTCGAAAAATAAAAAAATAAATTTAGATTTTGGAAGATTTCGAAATATAATTTTTAAGCTTTTTATTTATTTATTTATTTTTAAAAATTCTTAACTTTGCTGGGAAAATTTAAAATGATTTTTTATTTTGAAAAATTAATTTTAAGAGAATATTTAAAAAGATTTTAAAAATTTCTTGAATAATAAATAACAATTGAACAATTGATTTGTAAAATAATCGAGTACGTTTAAAATATATTTAGAAGTTTTAAAAAGATTCCAAAATAATTTGAAACATGAAAAGATTTCAAAACATTTAAAATACAATGTAGATTTTTGAAGATGTCGAACACATAATTTATAAGCTTTTTAAACGTTTTGAAAGATTTTAAATGAATAAAAAAATTGTATCAAAATTCCTAGAAAAGCTAACAATAATTTTTTTGTTGGAAAAATTAATTTCAAAAGAATATTTAATAAGAGTTCCAAAATTTTCAAAAAAGAATCTGGATGATTTCAAGGTAAATTTTTTACTTTTGCAAGATTTTCCAATAATTTTTGGGAAAGTTCGAGTTCCAAGATAATAAAATTATTATTAGATTCCTGGAAAATTTTTAAATTATTTTTTTTAAACAAATTTTTAAGCAAATATTTAAAAAGATTTCAAAACAAATTTTAATGTATAAATTAATGTTTGTAGCTAAAAATTTTTTTAATTATAAATTATAAATAAACAAAAGACAAAGTTTCAACAAAATACAGAAATTTTCAAACAAGTATAGTTGAATTTTCAACTGAAGAGGATTGATGTTCAACCAAACATGAAATAGATCAATTTTCAGTAAAAAAAAAATTTCAATCAAAAAAATAATAATTTTTAAGCCAAAGAAATGAAATTTTGAATCATAAAGTTTAATTTTCTACCAAAAAAGACAAAGTTTCAACAAAATACAGAAATTTTCGACCAAATAGTTGAATTTTCATCTGAAGAAGATAAATGTTCAACCAAACAGAAAATAGTTAAATTTTCAGTTTAAAAAAATTGAAGCAAAAAATGTTAACAAAATAGATAAATTTTGAAAAAAAAAGATTTTTCCACTAAGTAGTTAAAAAGTTTTAAATGAATAAAAAATTTGTATCAAAATTCCTAGAAAAACTAACAATAATCTTTTTGTTGGAAAAATTAATTGTAAAAGAATACTTAATAAGCTTTCCAAAATTTTCAAAAAAGAATCTGAATGATTTTAAGGTAATTTTCTTACTTTTGCAAGATTTTCCAAAAACTTTTGGGAAAGTTTGAGTTCCAAGATAATATAATTATTATTAGATTCCTGGAAAATTTTTTAATTATTTTTTTTTAAACAAATTTTTAAGCAAATATTTACAAAGATTTCAAAACAAATTTTAATGTATAAATTAATGTTTGTAGCTTAAATTTTTTTAAATATTCTACCACAAAAGACAAAGTTTCAAAATACGTTAAATTTTCAAACAAGTAGTTGAATTTTCAACTGAAGAAGATTGATTTTCAACCAAACATGAGATAGATCAATTTTCAGTAAAAAAAAAAATTTTTGAATAAAAAAAAAATAATTTTCAAGCCAAAGAAATGAATTTTTGAAACAAAAAGTTTAATTTTCTACCGCAAAAGAAAACGTTTCAACAAAATACAGAAATTTTCGACCAAATAGTTGAATTTTCATCTGAAGAAGATAAATGTTCAACCAAACAGGAAATAGATAAATTATCAGTTAAAAAAAATTGAAGCAAAAAATGTTAACAAAATAGTTAAATTGTGAACAAAAAAAAAAGATTTTTCCACTAAGTAGTTGAAAGGTTTTAAATGAATAAAAAATTTGTATGAAAATTTCTAGAAAAACTGAAAATATTTTTTTTTTTTTAAATTAATTTAAAAAGAATATTTAATAAGCTTTCCAAAATTTTCAAAAAAGAATCTGAATGATTTTAAGGTAATTTTTTTACTTTTGCAAGATTTTCCAAAAATTTTTGGGAAAGTTCGAGTTCCAAGACAATAAAATTATTATTAGATTCCTGGAAAAATTTTAATGGTTTTTTTTAAACAAATTTTTAAGCAAATATTTAAAAAGATTTCAAAGCAAATTTTAATGTATAACTTAATGTTTGTAGCTTAAATTTTTTAAAATATTCTACCACAAAAGACAAAGTTTCAAAAAAATACAGAAATTTTCAAACAAGTAGTTGAATTTTCAACTGAAGAAGATAAATGTTCAACCAAACATGAAATAGATCAATTTTCAGTAAAAAAAAAAAAAAATTCAATGAAGAAAAATAATTTTTAAGCCAAAGAAATTAATTTTCGAACCAAAAAGATTAATTTTCTACCACAAAAGACAAAGTTTCAACAAAATACAGAAATTTTCGACCAAATAGTTGAATTTTCGTCTGAAGAAGATTGATGTTGAACCAAACATGAAATATATCAATTTTTAGTAAAAAAAAATTTTCAATACAAAAAAAAAATTTTAAGCCAAAGAAATGAATTTTTGAACCAAAAAGATTAATTTTCTACCACAAAAGATTACTAAGTAGTTGAAAGGTTTTAAATGAATAACAAATTTGTATCAAAATTCCTCGAGAAATTAACAATAATTTTTTTGTTGGAAAAATTAATTTAAAAAGAATATTTAATAAAATTTCCAAAATTGTCAAAAAAGAATCTGGATGATTTTAAGGTAATTTTTTTACTTTTGCAAGATTTTCCAAAAAATTTTTGGGTTCGCGTTCCAAGATAATAAAATTATTATTAGATTCCTGGAAAATATTTTAATTATTATTCTTAAACAAATTTTTAAGCAAATATTTAAAAAGATTTCAAAACAAATTTTAATGTATATATTAATGTTTTTAGCTTAAAATTGCTTCAAATTACATAATTTGAAAAATTTATATTTTTTTTTATTCATTCTTCAATTCATAGCATTGGAAATGATAGCGTGGATTTCTGTTTTTTTATATATTTTAACTGTACAATGTATAAAAGTTAAAAAATTGAAATTTTGCAGTTTAACGGCTCTTCAATTAAAAAATTTTCAATTGAAAAGTTTCTAAAGCTTTCATTTTATACGCGAAAATTACCAACTACCAATCTTTTAATTACAATGACCGTGATCAATTCTTTCTCAATTGTTCAATTTCGATTTGCAGTCAAAAAGTGGTTCTTTTTCGACCTAGGATAAGAAATATTAAAAATATTGCAATGACATAATTTAAAATGAATATATGTGTCCAATCGATTGCTATATATTTGAAAAAAAACTTCAAACGTAAGTTTTTTTTTTGAATAACGATTATTCCTAGGTCGAAAAAGAGCCAATTTTTGGCCGCAAAAGCTGTAAATTCCTGTAGAAAATTAAAACTACAATAAAATACAACGTACAAAAAAATACAAAAAAAGTACAAAATTCGCCTCAATAATAGAAAAAAGTTGTAATTCCCTGTAATTTTGTTTGTAATTTATTGTATTTATTTGTAGATTCATGTGAAAATAGTTTTAGTTTTCTGTACTTTTTGGTAATAATTTTTCCACCAGGGATTAAAAAAAAAGCTCACGGTAGAACATCAGCAGTAGAACTTACCAGCGGATTCAATCTTTCTTTGGTGAATCGGCGTAACAATTTTGAGAATATCTATAAGTGTTTCGTCCGTTTTTTTACACTGCTTGAAAAATGGATGAGAAATCAGCTGCGAGATCGAAGGCCGGTTTCTTGGATTGCGTTGCAAGCACACTTCCGTGAGTGAATGGAAGGGCTCGGAAAATTTGCGAGTTGACAATGATTCTACTCGCTTGTCCATTGCGTTAAGACTATTGGTACTTGCGTCACCGTTTACTGAAAATATTTTTAAAAAAACTGGAATTAAATAAAATTTCTATGAATAAATGATAGTGTGTAAATCCAAACTTACATTGTTTTATTTCCGGATTATCTAGATCTTCCGGGTCACGTGGAAAAGTTGAACGATCGATTATGTGAGGCGCACATCCACGAACTTTTTCTGTCAACATTAAAGTCTCTGGCATGTCATAAAATGGAACAACTCCGTTTGCCAGTTCACATATCGTCACGCCGATACTGTAGATGTCTGATTTCTCATTATATCCGTGAAGATCCTACAAAAATACGAAAATAATTAAGAAAAATGTGCAATTTATTAATTATACTTGGAAACAATAAATATTATAAATTAATTAATATAAATATTATAAATATACTAGTGAATTAACTAAGAATGTCTGTCCGATGACTTTTTGCTATGATACTTTACGAATTTACAAAAATTATTAATTATTTAAACAATTTTCATAAAGAAATTCAGTGTATGGCTATTTTTCAAAGAATAGGCTCAATTTTTTCAAGGAATTAACTAAGAATGTCTTTCCGATGACTCTTCCCAATGTTAATTAAAAAATGTATAAGAATTATTCATTATTTAAACAATTTTCAGAAACAAATTCAGTTTCGCTCATTTTCAAAGAACAGGCTTAATTTTTTTACGGAATCAACTAAGAATGTCTTTCCGATTTCTTTTTGCTACTTAAATTTACAAATTTACAATAATTATTAATTATTTAAACAATTTTCATAAATAAATTCAGAGTTTTGTTATTTTTCAACTAATAGGCTCAATTTTTTTACGATAGAAACTAAGAACAACTATCTGATGGCTCTTCGCAATAATGATTTAAAATGTTATAAGAATTAATTATTTAAACAATTGTTATAAATAAATTCCAAGTTTGGCTATTTCTCAACGAATACGCTCATTTTTTTACGGAATCAACTAAGAATGTCTTTCCGATGACTTTTTGCTATGATAATTTACGAATTTACAAGAATTATTAATTATTTAAACAATGCTCATAAAAATATTCACTTTAGCTAGTTTTCAAAGAATACGTTCAATTTTTTACGGAATCAACTAAGAAAGTCTTTGCGATGACTTTTTGCTATGATAATTTGAAAATTTACAAGAATTATTAATTATTTAAATAATATTCACAAGAAAATTCAGATTTTGGCTATTTCTTAACGTATACGCTCAATTTTTTTAAAGAATCAACTAAGAATGTCTTTCCGATGGCTCTTCCTAATGATAATTAAAAAATTTATAAGAATTATTCATTATTTAAACAATTTTCA